>CAUYTI010063255.1:0-40516 GCA_963575145.1 Galago senegalensis
CCACAGGCGCCGAGCCTGTAGCTTCATTTTAAATGGCACATAGTCACCTATTATGTGAGTGAGCCATCGTTTACTTCCTGCAGGTATTTATCCATTTCTGTACAGATATCCCGAGTTGATCTTTTAGATGGGTCTCAGGTCAGTTCATCAACAAATGTTTATTTAGATTTTATTTTTCAAGATAGTGAGACAGGGTATGGTCATCCAAACCATTTTACTGCTTATATGTCTTCTTTGAGCTACACCTGGTCATCTACATTAGAGAAGTTAAGGAGATGCAATAATGCGATTAACGAGCCCGTTCATCAGTGAGAGACTCAGATGGAGTACAGGAAAATACTGATTTATTATCTTTTATTCTTTTTCTCCTTCTTTACCTCCCTCCCTCTCTTTCTTTTAGCTTTTGTTTTCATAGAACATTTCCCCCGAAGACTGGGCACTAGATAGGAAGTCCATGAGAAACAGCCCCCCTCTCTGGTCCTTCTTTCCCTGTCTTGGGGTGTCAGGGCAGTGGCAGGAATTGCAAAGTAGCAGCAGGTGGAGCTGAAGGGGGACAAAAGATCTCTGCCCAAGGCCACGTCCTCCCTCAGGTGGCCATGATGCCGCAGCTGCCAGCATCGGCCTGTCCTCTTTGGCCTGAGACCCAGCCCCGAGAGGACCCTGTGGCAATGCAAATATCTGCCAGACAATGATAATATACAACCTTCCCCATCCAGGTTGCCAGGCAGACCTTTGATGGACTTGCCCCGAAGAGCAGCCTTTGAGGAGACAGGTGACAATGCAGCCATCAAGGACGTCTGTGTGGAGGGCCAGAGCATGCCTCTGGAGGACAGTGTTAGGATCTGAGTCCAGGCTCTGCCATTTATGACCTGTGTCATCTTACACACCCCGACTTCCTCATCTGTCAAAAGGGGTTGACTACAGCACCTACCTCCAAGGTTGATGTGAGAACTTAAGAAACAGAGGCACAGAGGACACTTAGAACAGTGCCCCACACTGGCCAAGGTCCCTGTAACTTGAACTCTTATTGGTTAATGATAAATAATTCTATGTTGGGGGGTGGTGCCTGTGGCTCAGTGAGTAGGGCGCTGGCCCCTTATACCGAGAGTGGTGGGTTCAAACCCAGCCCCAGCCAAAAACAACAAGAAGAAAATAGCCGGGCATTGTGGTGGGTGCCTGTAGTCCTGGCTACTCTCATCTGTGAGTCATGCTTAATTTAGTGCTCAGAACATTGGCTATAAAATGTTGTTTCCCTTAGTGACTAATATTAAAAATAAAGCCATGAGATTTCAGAAAAAAATTCTGATTTCTTCCTTCTCATTAAAAATTGGAAGAACCATTAACACAGGGCCTAATATGCTGCCAGGTCTATCTAAACGTGCCTTCTGCAGACTGCAGTCCTCACGACTCTGTCGTCCCCAGCACTGACTAAATGTGCCCTCTGCGGACCGAAGTCCTCAGGACTCTGTCGTCCCCAGCACTGAGGTTGCTGTAATTTTTTATTGCACTTGTATCTTGGAGAAGAAAGAGAAATACTGCCTGTTCCTATGACTCTATTAAAAGTGGGAATATGAAAAAAATGGATGAAGACAGGTCATGTCTTTTGAGAAAAAAAGGAAGAGAGCTCATTTCTTTATGGAATTAAAAAGCGGTTGTGTGCTTGGTATGGCTGCTCCACTGCTCTCAGTTACCTGCTATTCCCTTCAGGAATCTGTTTCAACAATTCCTGGCAAAGGCTAGAGTTGTGCAACTAAAATGGAATAGGGACAAATAATAATAATGAGAAGAAGAATCGACTTGTATTGGATTTGGGATGACTATGTTAACAAATAGCGCGTATGTTCTTGAAACCCTCCCTCCAAGTTCATGGTAAACCACCTCATGACATTCACATTCTAATGCCTCCTTTTAAAATCACCCACTATACCGACTTTATTTTTGTGCTTGCAAAACAAAACAAAAACAAAAACAAAAAAAGCACTCACGTGCAAATGGTTCCTACCTGGGATTCCTTTTACACCATCTAATCCCGGCAGTCCTGGAAGGCCAGGAGGGCCTGGGATACAAGGACACTGCGTGCACGGGAGGCCCGGCTCTCCTGCAGTAAGAGAGGGCCTGCATTACTAACCAGCCCACACCGAGGCCTCAGAAAGGACAGGCACTTTCCAACCACACAATCATTCGCTACATTTAAACATCTTTAATGTGAAAATCATCAAGGGCATCATTCATATTAATAATAAAATTCATCTATTATATATCCACCTACTTTATTAGTCTGAGGTATAGAATGCTTTGGAGAGAGGAAATTCCATGAGTCTAACATAAACCATCTATTTCAGTGTTTCTCTTCCTGCACACAGGTTACAACTCATATTCAAGGAATATACAGCAATTTATTGCATGGGTGTTAAATAAATTACTGATTTGCAGATAAATAAATACTTTCAGATACTTTTTATTTAGAAAAGAAGCCATCCCTGACTGGCTATTGTTTGGGATCGTTGTTGTCTCAGGGGGGAGTAAAGTGATAGGGATGATGATGAGAGTGGGTTGTGCTAACAGGACAACACTGTGGACTGAACCAACCTTTGGGCCCATCCACTCCTGGGATCCCAGGGGGCCCTAGAGAGCCTGGCAGTCCACGATCTCCAGGAGGACCCTTCAGAAAAACAATGTCACCTGTAAAAAACACAACACCACAGACAATTTTTTACTTAGAGGTTTGTTCAATTTAACAGCTGTTTTAACATATGGATTGCTTTATATGAGTCTCTCCTATCTGCAGAAGTTCCTTTGCAGCTGAGAAGGCTGATGGGTGTTGAGTGGCTCCTCCTTTCATTTTATTAGATTTTCTGATACTGATGTAGTTGATCTCTGAAATTTCATTATATGGTATTTTTGCCACACCAGTTACCGTATTCAGTAGTTCCCAATTATTCTAAGACAATCCCTTTAGTATCTTGAGGCAAAGGATCAAATTTTATTCTTCTGTGTATTTTGGATACATTGTGTTCTCTGGAAATACTGTAGGGGCTCCAGCTAGATTGAGTAAAAAATGAATTCTGGCTTAAGCTAGCATTTGTTTTCTCCTCATTGCCTGCATACGTCTGTTGAGTTTGTCATTTTTTTTTCTTTTGAGGCAGAGTGTCACTCTATGGTACCACATAGAGTCTGCAGTGGCTTTATCATAGCTCACAGCAACATCAAACTCCTGAGCTTAAACAATCCTCCTGCCTCAGTCTCCAGAATAGCTGGGACTACAGGTACGTGTTACAATGATGATTTTTTTTTTATAGAGATGGGTAGCGGGGCTTGTTTTTGCTTGGGCTGTTTTCTTAACTCTTGATTTCAAGTGATCCATCCCCATTGGACTCCCAGAGAGCCGGGATTACAGCACGCTCCAATGCTTGGCTGCCTGGGTTGTGCTGCTCTCTAAGAAAGCTCTTTGATACCTTCCACATTCTCTGCTGCTGAACTGTAACAAGAGTAGTGAATTCTCTTGCCTTGGTAAACTATCTTCTGTGATCTAATTTTTGGTCTGGCCATTTCAAATGCAAGTTGAAGGCTATGCCCAAACAGCACCACTGCCCCCTACTTCAGAGCAACAAGGTAATAGGGCAAATATTTCATTTAATTGGAATGTGGTAAATGTCACATTGTGTCTGCTTGACTATGAAAAGAGTGACCAATCTGTGTCCTAGTTTTCTGTGTCTTTAAAATAGCGGGATAGCCATCTCTAAATAGCAATCTGATGGCAGTTTACTAATTAATATAGAATTATATGAATGCTTACACATTTGTGTATTCTTGTATGCTTTTATGCTCATTTCATGCTTAATTCAACAGGTATTTGAGTATATTCCAGCCCCCATGCTACATACTGGGCTTAAAACAGTAAAAAAGACCCAGTCCCTAACCTCAAAGAGCTATCGTTCTTATAGGAAAACTGACAATGACAAGGCAATGTTAAAATTCCACAGTCAGGATAAGCTTGGGTATTACAGGACATAGGTTTAGTGAAAGCTTTCTGCTGGACTTGGACTTGAACCTACAACCAGACAGGTGTTGCTTAGAGAAAGGAAAGGAGGAAAAACAGGCCTCTGGACAGCAGGAAGCTGGCACTGAGGGAGCAAGGCACCTTTGGGGACAAAGCTACTCCAGGCCAGGTACCCAGGGTCCAGATCCTGGCTTCAGCCTTCATTTACTCCCTGAGCTCTGTACATTGGCCTTGTCATATATATTTAAAAAATCAAAGCCCTGGGAACACTGAGCCTACATCCTAAAAGAGACCTGGAAAATTAAAAATTGTTAACCCCCTGGCATATGGTAAAGAGTTATAATTTGGTTTGGTTTTACCTTGTTTCCTAAAGTCCACACTACAACTTGAAAGATTTGATCTTAGATGTGCTATCCTTTTATTAATGAAATTATTTCTTAAATTTCTTTTGGCTTAGAGGAAAGCTTTTATTGACTTTTCTTAATACTGTTCATACAATCCAATGCTTAACTAAATTATCTTATTAGTACTAAGGGGTTTCCACATTATTCCTTTTGATTTTCTAAGTTTTGAACCACATTTATTAAATAATAAACATTTCTTCCTTAAGAAAAACAACTGCCAGACACATAGAAGGTTCTTTCTTACGGCTTTTAGGAGGATAGAGTTGAAAATACAGGACCTCCCCTGGAACCTTCCAGAAGAGGTGTTGTAAGAGGTGTTGTAAGAGGACCTACCGTACCTGTGAGCCAGCACAGAACGCTGCATAGCTCTGCAGGGAGGTGGAATGGAACAGGTGCCTGTGTCAGAACCTCTGAGCAACCTTCAGGTCCTGTGGGCCACAGCTCTGTGGTCTGCGCCCCTCTCACCCTCACAGGCACACCTGTGACCTGCCCTGGGACTTCCTTGCTGATGCAAACACAGTGTGGGTGTGTCTGTGTGTGTGTGTAGGGGGAGAGGAGGAGTTAGTCCTGCCTTGTGGGGTGAGAAATAGGAGCTGGTGGATAAACTTTTGCCTTTCCCCCCATAGGGACAGATCATGCTGCCACAGGCTTTGTGAAAGATACTCCCCAAGGGCCAAACAAACCCTTGTAGTTGGCCAAAGCCAGCTTGACAGCCACCCCACTTCCCTGCGTCACTCCCCTCTGGCCCTTCCTCCCACTCTGGGGAACTCAGATAAGACTTTGCAGCATTTGCGAAGTCATCATTCCACTACAGTTCCCTTCAAAGAGAGTGATGGTGACATGAAATACCACTGGAAAGATAATTCATAAAAACCACGCAGACTTGTGGCCAAGCTGTGAGAGAAGTTTATCACCCATGATTTGCATACATCTGTCACCAGACACTGCACACAAAAGGGGCCCCGATGCATCTTTACCTGGTGGTCCTGGACGTCCTGGAGGTCCTGGAGAGCCGGGTGACCCAGGACAACCGGGAGCCCCGGGAGGCCCGACTGCGTTCTTCCCTAGGGGACCTCGGTCCCCTTTACTTCCTTTCAAACCTGGCCACCCAGGGGCTCCTCTGAGGCCAGGCCTTGATGATCCTTGGAGGAAATAATCATTTATTATATTTAAAAAAATTTTCTAGATAAATACATTTTTATATTTCAAAACATCCTTATTTTTTAAAGGCACACCATTGAGAGTTATGTAAGGCAGATAAACTAGAAAGTGAGAAATCCTTCCTCGCTTCATCTGTGGTCTCGTTAAGTAATCACAGTACGGCAAAGCACAGAACCCTCCACTCCCACAAGATGACTCATGTAACTTATTGCAAGGAACAAAACAGAGCCCAAGATGCATTCTTCCACATATGCCACTTGGTAGATACTTTTTATTAGACACACGAGGATGCCTATCTCTCAGGGCCCGCAGGGAGACAGAGCGAAAGTTGTAATTGGACATTTTTCCTGCCAATGCCTTAGGCATAAACAGGCATGCTGGGGGCAGAGGCAGGAGGATCAAAACCCATCCCAATCCTAAACCGACAAGGATGTGATGACACAGCAGTCTTGGAGCTCTGCCTGGCAGACAGTTTAAAGATTAAGTAGAGAGATGCCAGCACCAAAGGGGTGAGAAACCAGCAAGGGGAATAGCTAAATCTGTCTTATTATTTGAGTATAAAAGCAAATTCTCCTGACTGATGTTAGTGTTAGAGCTTTGTAATTTTCATTTCATTTTATTTTGATATGTTTTACTTACACATGTTTATGGGTACACGTAAAACTTTGATATCTGCATAGAATGTGTGATGGTCAAGTCAGGGTATGGTCACCCTGCTCTGCTATCGAACATTAGAATTTACTCCTTCTTGTTTCCATCAACCAATCTCTCTTCACCCTCAACTCCACCAAAAAATTCTTGGAACCAATATAGAAATTCAGTGAAGTTGCAAGATACATAATCAACATAGAAAAATCAACAGCATTTCTGTACTCCAATGATGAACTAGCCGAAAAAGAAATCCAGAAGGCAGTCCCATTCACAGTAGCCACACACAATAAAAAGCCTAGGAATAAATTCAACCAAGAAAGGGAAAAACCTCTACCAGGAAAACTGTGACACACTTACAAAATAAACAGAGAGGACACAAGCGAATGGAAAGATAACCCCTGTGGATCAGATGAATCAACACTGTTAAATGACTGTACTACCCAAGGCAAACCACAGGTTGAATGCATTCCTTATCAAAATACCACTATCATTTTTCATAGAAATAGATGAAACAATCTTAAAATCTTTAGAGCTTTGTAATTTTCTACTCATTCATTTCTTAAAGGAGCCTATTTATTCATTACTCGGAGGCCTGGCAGGAGAAAGAAGGTTCTCCTTAACCTTTGTTCAGAGTTCCAAGATATCTTTTTGCCCCATTCCAACTTTAAGAAATATCCACTGTCACCAATTTGTTGCATATTTTACCATGCATATACAGGTACCAATGGTATTTATCTATTTCTGTATCCATTTTTTTTTACGGTGGTATTACAGTACAGATATGATTATATAATCTGCTTTATTTTAATTCATTTTCTATTTTCTTCGTTTTTCAAATTTCACATTCACATAAGGGTACATACAATTAAGTTACATTGTTTGCCTTTGTTAGGTAAAGTCTGAGTTGTAGTTGAGGGCTCCAACATTTTATTTCGTTTTTTAAATTATGAACCGGTTTAATTTGTAACATTGTATCGAGAAAAATATAATCAATGGCAGGGCACCTGCCACACTGGTTTATCAAATCTTTGCTCTTTTGTCTGGTCTTGTTTCCTTGAAAAAGAGCCCAGAACAGTTACAACAGATGGGTCCCTGGGGACCCATCCTTGTCCTCTTCCTCCTCTCTCAAAAGGTTAACACTCTAACAATTCATGGACTGAAGTTTAACATTTACAGAGAAAGTATAATCTAGGTGTCCTTCTGCAAGTGGTGATTGGCTATGAAAGTGATCCTTTTCACCCAAGCTCCTCACCACGACATTACTGTTTGCTATCGCTGTGCCTTTTCTGAGTCTCAAGGCCCCTACTCACACCCCAAACTGAAAATTCCCTAAGATAAGGCATTTACACTTAGTTAAAGCTGCTGAGAAGCAAAAAAGAGAATTTCTATATCTCTTTGTGCCAAATTCTTCTTCCTTTTCCACTGTAGGTTGCGAAGATAACAATTAAGAAGTTGGAAACACTTTTAGATAAATTAATGAAACGTTTGTCTTATGCAAATACTGCAGATTTAATAGAGAACAGTGCGTTTTCCTTGTAATGGCCTTTGTATGTGCACCTCTCCAACTACGGACATACCGGGACTTCCGGGAACTCCAGGGGGACCACTGGGACCTGGGGACACATAACATTCATTAATTGCTTACAAAGATTTAAATCTCGGACGTCAACATAATCATTTTTAATAATACGGAGTTTTCACATGTTTTCCTATTCTCACATAGATGTTAGAAACTTCACTTATTTAGACCAAGTGCCAAGAGGAGACTAATCTTGGAACCCTAACCGTGTGAAATCACACCACCTTATGATTTTCACATAATTCCGCAGAGATTTACTAAGAGCCTGCTCTGTGTTCAGTACTTTGCTGGGAATTCAGATGTAAGAATATCAAACGGTGTCAGACACATCTAGGATTGATAATTTGACCCGGTGTACTATCTTGGATCACTTCTAGATGGAGTATGCATTGCTTTCTAATTCTCTGATATACAAGGGTTGTCCAGAAAGTATCTAGCCATGTATATTTTCCTTTTTTCCCCAATATTACATGGGTGGATACTTTCTGGACAGCTATATATATGATTGATGGTAAATATACCAAAAAGGTTTTTTTTTTTGGATACAGTCTCACTACTTCACCATTGGTAGAGTGCTCTTGGATTTAAGCAATTCTCTTGCCTCAGCCTCCCAAGTAGCTGGGACTACTGGTGCCCGCCACAATGCCAGGCTATTTTTTGGTTGCCATTGACATTGTTGTTTAGCAGGCCAGGGCCAAGCTCAAACCCGTCAGCTTCAGTGTAAGCAGGTGGCACCCTACTCACCGAGCTACGGGTGCCAAGCCTAAACCAAAGTTTAAAAAAAATTATATCAATGATTGTATCTATCGGTCATTTATTTAAATATATTGTGACATTTTATTTTTTTAAGTAAACTTCTTCTTTAAAATCTTGTTTATATCAATAATTTGTCTAGATTAGTGGTTCTCAATCCTGGCTGCACAGTGGAATAATCAGGGGAGTTTTTATGGTTTACCAGTGTGCAAAATGAAATGAAATCACCAAAATGAAATCAGAATCACCGGGTGATTGACAAGGTCATTGTATAGAAATTCCCAGGGATTCTAATATGTAGCCAGAGACCAGAGCTACGGGGCTAGAATGTTCAAATCTTTTAAAAGTGACACAATATAAGTGAATTAATACAATATAAGTGAATTAATTCATGGTGTCAAGGGCAGATCATTGTTCCCGGAGTCAGGAAACCAGACCTTCAGTACCCCCTTCACAAGAATCTGTACAGATTTGTTCAAGTTACAGCACTCCAGGGTCTCCATTTCCTTTTTGTAATACCACCAAGATTCCTTATACTCTCTCCTCCTGCCCTCCCACTAGTGTCTTCTAGCATGACATGAACTTTGTGCTTTGCTACATACAGATAATTTAATTATCTTTCTTGATAGATCACTTACGAAACAAAAACATGAAAATTAGGAGACATCAAAACATACCATCTCTGTGAAAATTAAGAGATCTTTCCTCTGCTCACCCTGAAACTCTCTCTCCCCCCAAATCCTACGTCTATAAGCACATGTTGTTTATTCCTTAAAATAAAGCCAGAAAAATGTTCAGCAAATTCTTTATCCTCACCCTGTGGGCCTCGAGCTCCTTTGGGCCCTGGTGGGCCTGGAATTCCTTGATCTCCCTTTTCCTGGTAGGCATCATAATATTCTGTCTTAAAGGAGAAATAAATGAATAAAGAGAAGGAGAGCTACTTATGGATAGCTCATCACATGCAACTGCCAGTATTTTAATTTCTTCATTTTGACCAAACTGATACCTCCCTTATTTTCCTTAATTTATAGGTTTATATGGTAGTCATGGATATGTAGAGGAATACATTTAAAGAAAAATTAGAGCTTTCTGATACCATGATGTTATATAACTCATGGGCTGTCAATTAGAAATACAATTTATGCTATGACCCAAGTTACACATCCACATTTTTATACCCACTTACAGACATACCTCTGTCTATGAAAGAAATCAAGGTTTCACAAAATAGAGACCATTACACCATAAGACCAACAACACTGATACTTTTTATTCTATTCTATTTCATTATGTTATTTTAGTTTTTAAAGTAAATTTATACTATTTCATATTTTTCAAATGCCGATCCTGATGGACTGAAATTATTTCAAAGTTTGATGGGACTCACACATCAAAAAATACCATATTCATTATTTCTTTATGATCCAGACACGACTGACGCTCAAGAATCAATGAATACTGTTTTTGACATGCTCAGTGGACCTGTTCCTGGGGTCCTTTTACTTCCTAAGAAGAATTTCTTTTGAACTCATATGGAATTGAGCACAAGAAAACGCAGAGTCAGGGAAGGAGGCTGGTTCCTGTAAAGTGCAATGGGCAAGTAGATTTTACTCAAAATGAAGATGGAAATATTGAAGGTTTCTAAAATTCTTTGGGGTTTTCTGGTTTTTTTCTTTTCTTTCTTTCTTTCCTTCCTTCCTTTCTTCTTTCCTTCTTTCTTTCTTTCTTTTTTTGAGACAGAGTCTCACTCTGTTGCCCCGGGTAGAGTGCAGTGGAGTCATCATAGCTCACTGTAATCTCAATCTCCTGGGCCCAAGTGATTCCTCCCACATAGTCATGTACCACTATGCCCAGATAATGTTTTTTTTTTTTTTTTGGTAGAAGTTTGGTCTTGCTCTTGCTCAGGCTTGTCTCGAACCCCTGAACTCAAACGATCCTCCTGCCTCAGACTCCCAGAGTGCTGGGATTACAGGCATAAATCACCACGCTCGGCCAAAACTTTTTGTTTTTCCATCTGCTACATGGCCCAATTACTTCGTTGACTTGTTTGAAGAGGCAGTAACAAGAGCCTTGCGGTGAAGCAGTATGTATAAAATCATACAAAAAATGACAGTCATTACATAATAATCTCTACCACAAAGTCTGCAATGATGTGTGTGCACCTGCCAAGCACTGGGCACTGGGCTGGGTGCTTCCACAGAAAACCTCCTTTAATCTTCCTGCAACTCCATTGGCGTATTCTGGGACTGTCAAGGTTTAAACGTAGCCGCCCCCAAATTCACGAGTTGATTAGGCTGGAAGGGCTTCTGCCTAGTTAATAGGATTAAGATCTTTTTTTTTTTTTTTTTGAGGCAGAGCCTCAAGCTGTCCCCCTGGGTAGAGTGCCATGGCATTACAGCTCACAGCAACCTCCCACTCCTGGGCTCAAGCGAGTCTCTTGCCTCCGCCTCCCAAGTAGCTGGGACTACAGGCGCCCGCCACAACGCCCGGCTATTTTTTGGTTGCAGCCGTCATTGTTGTTTGGCGGGTCGGGGCTGGGGATTCGAACCTGCCACCTTAGGTGTACGTGGCTGGCGCCTTAGCCGGTTGAGCTATAGGCGCCGAGCCAGGATTAAGATCTTTTAAAAGCAGCTGGGAGCAGTCTTAGGCTCGCTTGCCCTCTGCCTTCTGCCTGTGGGGATGCAGCCTCGAAAGCCCTCCCCAGAGCAAATGCCAGCACCATGATTTCCGACTTCTCAGTCTCCAGAACTATGAGAAACACATTTCTGTTCTTTATGAATTATTTATCTTAGGTATTCTGTTGCTGCAGCACAAAACATCCTAAAACAAGGGCTATATGCATTTTCTTTTAATGTAAAGATGAAAATTTCTGGATGCCACCTCCAACTACCAAGTTAGATTACTGAGCCTGGGGGTCTGAGAAGTGCATTTTTAACAGGACACCCCATTCCCCATGACTTTTTGGCTGTTATGGACTGTTTTGTTCAACTTGCATAATCACTGCTGACTGTCCTACTCAGTCCACAGAATGTGAGAACCCGTGTCCTGTAAGATAGGAGGTGAAGAGCCTGGGTCTCCTTTTCTTTACTCCTTAAGCTGCAGAGTCACAGAACATGCAGTCAGGAGCTGACACCAAATCCATGTCTGTGCTGGGAAGGGGGCCACTACCTGCTGCCAGGATGCTTGGGCTGGGATGGTTGGATTTTGCTGACCCTGCATTGAACCCACCACTTAGCTTTGGCTGCCAGAAAGCTCTGGACTTATCTAGTCTGGCCCAGGTGGCAGGAGGAGGAGCTGCTTCCCAGTTGTCCTCTCCAGTGGCCTGCTTTATCCAGATGGGGCCAGGTCTGATCAGACAAAGCTTTTCTTCTCCTCCCCAGTAATGGGCATTACTAGCACAGTCTGGGGAGCCACACTGAAATATTGACCCATTGTCAAATGGACAAATAATGACAACAGCTATTTTTTTTGCCCTGGTTTGATACATAGGTAATTGTTACAATCTCTATCACAACAAATGAGAGACACTGATTCAAAAGTTCCTCAATATGTTAAAGAACTTGACTAAACATGGCATTGAGATTGTCTTTAATCACACTTACTGGACCACGAAATCCTGGAGGGCCCATGTCCCCTTTCCATCCCTACATTGAAAGACAGTTACAAATGAGGTTAACCAAAAGTATTTACATAGTTGGTATGCTTAAAAAGCAAAATAAATTCATGCTAAAAGTCATGTTACTTAGATGTCATATATAAACCAAATTAAAGTTACTGGGACATTGACTTTAAATTTCTCCCAGAGAGCCTGTATCTGGGTCAGGAATCCTGTCTGTGAGGTGGCTGCTGCTCTGGTGTTTCTCTGGGTTTCTTCCATGCCACCACCTTCAATGGATAGTCACATAAATCCCCATGTGTTCTCACCCAGATTAGACCCACAGGGAAACTTGGCCATAAGTTGTATGTAATTCCATACTCAAATGGTAAGCAAGCCCCTTTTTTCTACAAGGGTATTTCAGAATTCTACTGGAAGTAATACTATGAATGGACAAACTCTGCACATGTATCTACATACACGGTCATGTACACATAATAACATTCTGGTCAATGGTGGGCCCATAAGATTATAATACCATTACTATAGCCTTTCTATGTTTAGATGCACAAATACTGGTCATCATGTTACAGTTACCTACAGTATTTTGTACAGTAACATGATGAACAGGTTCGTACCCCAGGAGCAATTGGCTGTACATACAACCTAGGTGTGTGGTCAGCCAGACCAGCGAGGCTTATGTAAGGATGCTCTATGATGTTTACACAATGATCACCACCAAATAATGCATTTCTCAGAGTATATCATCATTAAGCAATGCGTGCCTGTACAAATGGTTTGAAAATGTCTATAATATATTGCATAAAACAGTTTGCAACTAATGGATCACAGCCTTTCAGTGCCTTATCACTCAGGTTGAGATTGATGGCATCCAGCCCATACTTGATCTCAAATAACCAGAAACTTTCTATAATTGTAGGTTGCCTTCAATCTCTTCCTCATGGGAAGCTGAATTCTAACTGGGCCCAAGTCAACTAGCTTCAGCTACAGAGAACAAGTTTAGTACGGTTCCCTAAAGAACATCCTTCAAATTTGTAAGTGAAGTTGCCACGTCTTTCTCTTCTTTTTAACAAATATCCTAAAGATTTAACTGAAACCTGCTATTGCAGGTCCTGGGTATGAGAGAAAGGGTAAGGGTAGACAAAACCTGACTTATTAACAAGGCTTCAGGTAGGATGACCAGAAGGGAATTACCTTAATTCCATCTTCACCTGGTAACCCAGGCAAGCCCCTGTTGCCTTTGGCACCCTAAAGAAAAGAACCCAAAGAAATAGAAGACACACAAATAAATAATAAAAAGAGGATGTGTTCACATGACCTCTTTTCACAGGGTGTAAAACTATTATTCTCAAATGTAGTTTTCAAAAGCTGTAAGTTTTTTGTTTATAACCACTTAGTAACTCTCAAAACGCCTCCTTCATCTAGTGGGACTGATGGCTTCATTGTATCACTAAGCCAAATCAAGTCTTTACCTCACTGCCAGGGAAGCCAGGGGCACCATCTTTTCCAGGTTTTCCCTAAAACAAGAAGAAAACAAAAATATGTAATTTAATACACATGGATACTTTTACAGGCGTGGAAAATGTAAGTTATATGATCATCTCCTTTTGACCTCAGCCAAGAAAGTCTGAGTGAGGCTCCCCTACTCGGCATTAGAAGAAAAAAACCATTAATCACAGAACTCACAGTGACCCTCTCTGCCCCGAGGGGAACGGCAGAAACCAGTGAGGATGGGAAGTTAGAGAGGCAAAGGAAGGAAGCAAGGAAATTAACAGCTAAACCAAAACTAGACTTGATGCTCCTGACCCTAAACTTGGAAGAAGACCAAGGAAGCCCTGAGCAGAGAAGAGAACAGGGACACCTAGACAGAGGGAGTTGTTCAAAGCCAAATTATCTATTTTAAATACTGGTGATTCCCTGAAGCCCAGGTGTGTCTATATTTAAATGTAAGTATAAAAGAAACATTGTGGTATCTAATCAGATGCCTTTTAAATTAACTATGAGCTATCTCCCTTCCTGATGGAATTGGAAATCATGTGCATTCTTTTGCACTAGATTGTTTATCGCAGCTCAATTTACAATTAACAAGATGTGGAAAAAGCCTAAATGCCCACCAGCCTGGGAATCAATTCACAAGCTGTGGTATAGGTATAATGTGGAATACTATTCAGCTAAAAAAAAAAAAAAAGATGGACACTTTACATCTTTTATATTAACCTGGATGTAGTTGAAACACATTTTTCTCAGCAAAATATCATAAGAGTGGAAAAGCAAGTATCCAATGTACTCAAATACTAATATGAAGCCAGTAGACTATCTAATACACACCCACCCAAGAGAAAAACTCAATTCAATTCAAATTAGGGGAGGTGAGAGGGGAGATGGGGGGAGGAAGGACGGATTGGTGTGCTCCACATGACGAGCACAATGTACCGGTGTATGGCACACCTCTTGAGCGTGGAACCCAATAACAAGAGGGATGCCATCTAACAAATGCAAACATTGTCACCTAGTTGTTTGTACCCTCACATTAACCCACAATTAAAAAAAAATCTTGTCCATTAAATATTTCTTCTTAGGGAAAAAAACCCATACTTTTTCCCAATGTATAATTCTGAGCATTTTTATGTGTTTAAATTTTCCCAAAATGGATCTGGGTGAGGTAGTGGGCCCCTGTTGCATCGTATGTTTGGGTACACAAAGCCCCATTTTGGGGAGCTCCTGTCTGGGTGGTTATGATGGTGCACTCCATTATACCCACTGCTCCACCAGTCTAGTGAATCATAGTACTTTCTCCTCCTGGACACAGTCATTTTTTCTGGAGTGAGATATATGACCTCGCTGGCCAATGAGCTTAATTCCTTGGGATTTCATTTATGGATGTTATGTTTCTCCTTGGATGCTGTTACCTGACGTTGTCTGCGGCTACACCCTGCCCTTTCTCCCCATCTCCCCTGGTAACTGCCGAGGGAGAGATCGAAGTTGATACATAGAACCCCAGGTGAGAGGGAAAGAAAGTCCTGCCTTTACTGTTTCTGGCTCTGATATCCTTGAACGCTGTCTTAGCCTTGAACTTCTCAGATATTTGAACAAACAAATCTCACCTTGCAAGACTTAATTTTTTTTTTCTCTCTTATCTAAGCTAGTTTGAGTTGGGCATCTTAATTTTGCAACCTAAGGAGACCTGAGTGCTCACTGATAAAGGCTCCACATGACAGTGACCTTCTGAACCTACCTGCGGGCCAGGTTCTCCAGGAGCACCCTTTTCAGATCCGTACGATTCTCCAGGCGGTCCCTGTATTAATTAGAGCTATGTCAAGTTTTATGAATAATCGATTTTTACTTACATTGATCTTTATTAACTTCTTCCCTACCCCTTTTTTTTTTTTACTAAGACAGAGTGACCCTGGGAGTGCAGTGGTGTCATCATTCCTCACAACAACCTCAAAGTCATGGGCTCAAAACATCCTCCTGCTTCAGCCTCCCAAGAAGCTGGGACTACAGGTGCCTGTCACCATGCCCACCTAATTTTTCTATTTTTAATAGAGTGGAGTCTCTCGCTCGAGCTGGTCTTAAACTCCTGAACTTATGTGATTCTTCTGCCTTAGCCTCCCAGAGCGCTAGGTTTACGGGTGGGAGCCACTGCACCCAGCCTCATTTGTCTCTTGATTATCCTGCCTTTTAAATGTTTGATGAGGCATCTTAGAGGGAAGGAAAACTTATGTATTAGAGAACAGATGCTAAAATCAGACGCTGAAGATGTCAGGGGTTGAGTAGCACTGGATACATGTAAAATAGTGCAAAGATCTGGCCAGAGGAGGCCATAAGATAATTCTGTGTATTCATGATCTCTGCAGTCCAATGTCATCAAGTTTTAGCCAATGTTAGGATTTCAAGGTAAAACACATCCAAGTGAACACTGAGGTTCTGCTGCGTGTGCTGTGGGAATAATATGACTCTGAATGACCTACTGAGGGTCCAGGAGGTCCAGGTTTCCCCATCGCTCCTTTATCTCCTTTCTCCCCCTTGAGTTCCTGCGGAAAAACCAATTCAACGTTATTACCAATGGATCAAACGAGATTTCACTGATTATACTTGAAAAAGTCCTCTACCTGACCAATAGGCTAGATTTACAAACTATTACTGTGCCCCATGTTCACATAGCCCGATCCAGGGGGGTCTGACCTTTTTTGTTCTTCTGCTACACATTGGAAAAAGAGTTGTCTTGGGCCACATGTTAAATACAAGAACACTAACAAAAGCTGATAAGCAAAAAAAGAAAAAAGAAAAAGAGGTCCCTGCATACTTTTCATGATATCTGACACCACAGATAAGCCAAAAAAGGCCTTGCAGGCCACAGGTTGGACATCCCTACAATAGACCTCCCAAGTCTCATGTTACAAATTTTATACATGTGAACCCACTGAAATGATTGAACAATAGGTCAATTTTTTTTTTCCTTAAAAAAAAATTTTTTTTGAGACAAAAGTTTCAGGCTCAGCACCTGTAGCTCAAGTGGCTAAGGCATCAGCCACATACAAAGGAGCTGGCGGGTTCAAATCCAGCCGGGGCCTGCCAAACAATAACAACTATAACCAAAAAATAGCTGGGCATTGTGGCAGATGCCTATAGTCCCAGCTACTTGGGAGGCTGAGGCAAGAAGGTTGCTTAAACCCAAGAGTTTGAGGTTGCTGTGAGCAGTGATGGCACAGCACTCTACCCAGAGCAACAGCTTGAGACTCTGTCTCAAAAAAAGCAACCTCAAACTCTTAGGCTCAATAGATCCTCTTGCCTCAGCCTCCTAAGTAGCTGGGACTACAGGTGCCCACCACAGTGCCCCATTATTTTTAGAGACCAAGTCTCACTGTTGCTCAGGCTGGTCTAGAACTCCTGGGCCGGGCAATCTAACTGCCTCTGCCTCCCAGAGTGAGAGGATTTACAGGCGTGAGACACCAAGCCCAGTTTGGACTTTTTAAAAAAAGACTGTATTTTGTGGATCAAACTATACTAACTTAATTTCATTCCTGAATCAGTTGTCTATAACCACAATCATATAATTTCTAATGTATTTTATTTTTATTTTTAATCCACTAAAATTCTTGTCATCAGGATCAATTATTTTCTGCTTAAAAGTTACAAAGAAGACTTAATTCATTAATAGGGTTGCTGAAGTCCTCATCACATTCTGCTGATTATATTTTCCCCAGTGTGAATTTTCTCTTGAGGGCATCCTTTTATTCAGATTCAATTATTTTTCCTGGGTTATATCTCCCAGAGCCAGATTTTGGTCAATGTAATTTTTTTCTGTCATTTTTTAGACCTTATGAATTTTATTTTTGTTGATTGCCTCAGAAAAGTTCGGTTATTTTCCTCAGGGCATTTTTCCCCAATCTTCAATGTGAGTTATTATTTTGGCAAAATTAAATTTTACCATGTTTCATTTTAACTCGTTTTGTTTATTTGTAGCATTAAAAATTAATTGCATAAGGGGGTTTCTTTTCGGCATGATGAAAATATTTTAAAATCGACTGGGGTGATGTTTGCATAATTCTGTGAATAATCAGAAAGCCATTGAACTGTAAACTGAATGGCAAATTTTATGATATATGAGTTATATCTCAATAAAGTTGCTGAAAATTAATTATAACTAAGACCTATGTACTGTATACTTTTAAAAGGCACATTTTATGGTATGTGAATTGTATCTCAGTCAAGCTGTTATTTCAAGCAATTAATTATAGGTTTAAACGAGAAGGATGGACTGTGTTTATTTCTTAGTTAATCCAGAAGAACACTGTTCACTTCCCTTTCCCTTCCTCCTCCCCCTCCTGGACCTTCCAGGATCTCTCCAGCGTCTGGGACTGGTGCATGATACTATTGTGTATTCACTAACCCAGTGTGGTCCCTTACCCTGGGCCTCCTAGCTACCCCATGGGGGGGACAAAAAGCAAATGTTGATGTCCAAATGTCAAAGTCATAGTGTCCTTGGCGAGACGTGGAGGCGGCAGCACCCATGGGGTTACGACTGCAGGGTCAAAGTGTCCCATGTGATCGTAGGGACCCTCCAGCAATATCTTACCATCCGGTTGGGTCAGGGACACACACTGTTTTATTATCATTCACTCAAAAATACTCACTAATACCTACTCTGCCTTATGGACAATGAGAGGACAGGGATCCGAGGGGGGACCAAGTCAGCTCACTTGCCTCAGATCTTTCCCATCTGATATTTGCAGGTTTGCGAGTGAAGGATGGGAAAGGAATACACCCCAGAGGTTCAGGCTGGTGGAGGGCTGGGCAGAGCTGGGCTTACATGATAGAGTTTGTGAAAGAGGTTAAGGGTTGTGAGGAATTTCATCCCAGAAACAAGAAGGTGCAAACCCAAGGAGATGACAGTTACCGTTCTGTTTTCTGGGCCAGTTAGGGTCACAATAACTGTTCCTGGTGGTCCAGGGGGTCCCATTAATCCTTTCACACCCTAAAGACAAACATAGTCAGGAATGAGAAATTAAATGTCATCAGCATCTCAACTTTGCTGTGTTCCAAAGACCTGCTTCCCCCCTTCAGTTCTTATGCAGGAAGATAGAACAGTAACAACACATGAATTTCAACTTGGCTAATGAATAGATGGCATAGGCTGATAAGCTCTAGAACTTAAAATATCTTGTCCACTGACAACGCATAGCATTGAATTACCCGCTCTCCTTTTTGTCCTATTACATTGTCACCCATGTGACCCTGTAAGAAAACACAAAACCGAATTATTAAAACATATATAGACAGATGGATGGATAGATAGATCGATAGCCTAAATTCACTGAAGTTCCAAGAATTCTAATTGAGCAATTATATACATATATATATATATATTTTATTTATTTATTTATTTATTTATTTATTTATTTATTTATTTATTTATTTTTGAGACAGAGCCTCAAGCTGTCCCCCTGGGTAGAGTGCCGTGGCATCACTCACAGCAATCTCCAACTCCTGGGCTCAAGCGAGTCTCCTGCCTCAGCCTCCCGAGTAGCTGGGACCACAGGCGCCCGCCACAATGCCTGGCTATTTATTGGTTGCAGCCATCATTGTTGTTTGGCAGGCCTGGGCTGGATTCGAACCTGCCACCTTAGGTGTATGTGGCTGGCGCCTTAGTGACTTGAGCCAGAGGTGCTGAGACAAGCAGTTATATTTTAATCTTCATTTTAGAATCATAGAAGTCTTTTGAGTTATTTCTTGGGGTAGAACATCAATATGTTTCTTTTAAAGGAGGAGACTTCCAGGGGCAGAAAGCTTAAGCGATTTACTTAATGTGGAGAGTAATGACTCGGGTGGTGTGGGGGTAGGAATGAGGGTCCAGCTCAGAGCACATTTTTTTTTTTTTCTGACTTGGCCGGTAGCTGGTTTTGATCTCATTGGCTGAGCCCTGAACCTACTAATGCTCTTGGTTTCTCATCTTAAAAAGAAGAAGGATGAGTAACTGAACTTTAGGATTCTGAAATTTAAGTTAATAGAGACTCTAATGATAGAGTCCAACCACCTGGCTCTAGCGAGAATTCAGTGACATGAGGTAAGTCTAATCATGCAGGGGTCCTCAAACTTTTTAAACAGGGGGCCAGTTCACTGTCCCTCAGACCGTTGGAGGGCCGGACTGTGGGCCCCGGGACGAGTTGGCTGCTAAGCAGGACAGGCAGTGGCGTCAAAAACACCCGGTGGGCCGGATAAAAGTCCTAGGTGGGCTGCACGTAGTAATGTGAACGCCCGGTAATGTGGACAGTTTCTCTTCACTAATCACGCCGATACCCGCTTGCTCCTTGCTCTCAAGCATGGAGCTCTTCCCATCATTAGTCTGAAAGCTGTGGCATCAAAACTTTAAAGCTCAGCTCAATTCACTTAACCTGGACCTCTCCATCTCTCAGGATGTGGTGTGAGCATCAAAACTCCTGTGAATGCACCTGGCAAGTCCCCTGTGTGTGAGGCCACCTGCTCGTACGTAAGGAATACCGCGGTTAGCACTGGTTTCCGGGTGGGGCCCGCCTCACTTGACATTTTTATACTTAAATTCATAATTGGTCTGTTAAGTAGAAACTTAGACACTCACATAAATAAGCATCTTTCATTTGCTACATAAAATCATGTTAGTTTTGTGACACAACCCAGCTAAAAACAGTTCACAGGATCATGTCTTGGGTGATCAGTAAGATTATCACAAATGCAAAACCCATAGATTAAGAACCCTTGGGGCATTTTTTTTTTTCCCTGATGAGGCGCTCCTTATAACTGAATCAAAACTCTTTGTATCAGAGATCGAGCTGGTGAAATGCCAGAGGAGGGAGGGAAGGGCTGCTGGCTCAGCTCCCTCCCTGCTGGGAAGCCTTGTGAGTTCCAAGGCGGTGCCTGACCATGGCCCACGTCAGACCAGGTTTGGGTTGGGGGATTGCTCCCCGTGTTCTAGCTGATACACACTGAAGCTGTGATCTACCTTAGGTCCTGGAGGTCCCACGGCTCCCGGAAAGCCCTAAAAAAATTCACAAATGAAAATTACACAAGTGAAAATGCACCCAGCCAGAAAACCCTTCTTAAAACTTGCTAGAATTAATCAATGAGTTTACAGAGTCTATAGCGACGGTGACTTCATACTCACAAAGAATCCTGGGGGGCCAGGTGGGCCAATAGGCCCGGGAGGACCCGGAGGGCCTGGCAAACCCTTTAAATTAAGAGAAGAATAAGAAGAAGTTGAAATTTATTTCTTGCCTAAGAACAATGTCCATTGATTAAATGCATCCAAATGTTTTAATACAATCAGAAGAGCACAAAGCTGCCTTTTAAGAGGCCGCTGTTAATTATAATAAATGCCCCAAAGAGTGCTGCTCTGTGTAGCAGGCTGCCAAGACCTTCCTCACGATCCTGCTTCCAGGAAAATGATCAGGGCAGTTGCTTGACTTTAGAAGTTTTCAAAACCGTGCTCTTCTTGCTCTTTGTTTCTCCTTCATTCTCCCTCTCTCTCTCTTTTGGCCAAGCATGATCCTACCTTAGGACTTCCCACCTGCTCTCCGTCTGCACCCATCCGCTTTCCCCAGATACCCAACTCACTTCCTCTCCCTCTTCTTCTCTATATGCAATTGTCATCCTTTCCATAGGCCTTTCCTGCTTACCCAAAGTTGTAACTCACCTTCCAGTCCAGACGCTTCCGATCCTCCCCTGCCTTATTTTATCCTAATATACCATTGAGATACTAAGTTATACTTTCTTTCATTTCCTCTGCTAGACTGTAAACTCTATGAGGGCAAGAATATTTTAAACAGTTTTTTTAGCAGATGTGTGCCCTGCTATATACCTTGAGCCTAGGAACAGCCCCTGGTACATAATGGGCATGTAAACAATATTTCTTTTCTGAATGGATGTCCATGCCATCATCACATCCTCAGCACTATCACAGTGACTAGTACGCAGACAATGATCGATATACATCTAAGGAATGTGCCGAGTCCTGGGTTACTACTAACCCCTCTTCCTGGACCCTCTGCCTTCAGCATCTGAATTCATAAATAATGTTTCCTAAGCAAAAAGGTGAAAGCTTTCACATCCTGAATCTTGTCACAGAAGCCTGCAGAGGCTCCTCTCTGCATCCCTCGGTATTTCTGAGGTGCTCAGCCGCTGGCCTGGCTCACCCTACAGGACTCCAGCAACCTCAATTCCAAGTCTGACTCACTTAGGCCAAGACCCCATCTCTACTCTGGAATGTCCACATACGATTCTGAACCAAGTTAAAGCTAATTAATTGACCTGAAAATTAGTACATGTGGCTTAGGTCTGCCAAAGGGCTCTTTTAATCACACAGAGCCCCAAGGTCACTGTGTCTCTCTGCATCCCTTCTGAATGAGCCTTAGGTGACACATATCTAGATCAGAAAAGCAAACTATTTGATAAAATAAAGTGGCATTGAAATAAAACCCTTTTATTTACCATCACGCAAATTTAAAAGTACAGCTGTTATTTAACATTACAATTTTAAATGATATAAATGTGTGATATAAATCCACCCTTAATTTTAACACTTACAGATTAAGTGGAACATAATTATTCCCTGAATCCTCCTGAGATTCAAGAAATCTTGGGTGACTAAGAGTTAAAGAAGAGAGTAAGAGACACATATTCCAAATCATCTTTATCTGTCCGCATCATGTAGCTGCTTGTAATACGGTGAATGCTTTAGAATGACGTGAGACAGACATGTAAATAGAATAAAGGAAATGTCTATTTAAAATGTCCTCAAGAGAATGAGAAAAACGTGTGGGGGAGAGGCAGGGCACGAGAGACAGGGCTCTTCTCTGAAGTTTTATACCTGGGATCCCGGAGGCCCCGGCAACCCGGGGTCACCTTTTGCATTAAGTTCTATATCTTCTTCCTTAGCAGGAGCGCCCTTGAAAATAAAGAAGTTCATCCAATGTCATCAATGTTATATTTTCAAAACCCTTCAAATGCTAATTCAAGGTCATAGTGCTTCAAGGATAAAAGTGCTTTCTGGCATATATACATAGAGAAATTATTTAGGATTCTGTATTTATTCTGCTATGAAAAATTCAAAGCATTTTCATGTTGTCTAGAGTTGAAATTCTACTGTGGAAGGAAGAAAGAGGCAGGGATAATAAAATCACTTCCTAAGACACCCAAATTAGTGGCAATCCCTGACCTAGCATGTGGGGTTCCGGGCATTTGTCCCCAACCCTATTTCCTTAAAGGATGATACGAAACCTGTATCCTTAAGACCCATTTCTGATAAGAGCCACAAGGATGTCTTCAGTAGGAATAAATTCAGGGCCCAAGTATTATGATTTCTGAATGAACAAGGTCTGGATTTAAAATGCAATCTGTAATGACTCACACCTCGTTGTTCTATAGAAGGGGAGAAATCCTTTTCATTTGTACAATTCCACCAGGGACTTACCTTTTGTCCTTTTAAACCAGCAGCACCCTAGGAAAAAGCAGGATGTTAACATCTGGACACTCTTATTCCGTCCTTCTCTCTGCTGATCCATATCCTTCCTCCCTCCTCACACTTCCCACTACTTTTCCACAAGCTCAAGTCTCCAGTATTTAAATAACATGTCCCCTTAATCTTATACCCCATCCACCTACTGCCCTGCCTCTCCTTCATCTAGACCTCCCATTCTGTTCCTCTCCCACTCATTCCTCAGTTCTGAATCTGCCTCCTGGCTCCATCCTGTCCTGGAAGGATCTATCCCTTGCTAAGGTCAGAAAGGCCAATGCCAACACGTCAGTCTTCATCTCGCTGGACTTTTCAGCAGCACAGGCATCTGTCTGTGTCCCTTCTACTGCCATAGATCTCTCCTGGGCTTCCATAACACACCTGTCCTGGATTTTTTTCTACCACCTGGGATGCTTCTCCTCTACGGGCTCATTCTCCTTGAACTAGGTATTACCCAGTTGCTGTGCCTCTGTTCTAAGCCCCCTTTCTCTTCACTCTCACTCTCACTCCTGGGGTCACCACGAGCCTCAGACTCTCCTCTGAGCAAATCCAAGGGTCTCTTGTGCATGTGCACTTGGGTGAGTCAAAGTCTCAAGGCCCCAACCTGAGCTCATGGTGTGTGTGCTCACCCATTCCCTGTTAGTAGAATATCGGTTGCTGGCTGCCTTTGACGTCACCAAGGTCATGGCACATTTTGCACATGGTCACTTGGTGTAGACTACTTTTATTTTATTTATTTTATTTTTTTATTTTTTTTTGAGACAGAGCCTCAAGCTGTCCCCCTGGGTAGAGTGCCGTGGCATTACAGCTCACAGCAACCTCCAACTCCTGGGCTCAAGAGAGTCTCCTGCCTCTGCCTCCCAAGTAGCTGGGACCAGAGGTACCCACCACAACGCCCGGCTATTTTTTTGGTTGCAGTGGTCATTGTTGTTTGGCGGGTCTGGGCTGGGGATTCGAACCTGCCACCTTAGGTGTACGTGGCTGGCGCCTTAGCCGGTTGAGCTATAGGCGCCGAGCCAACTACTTTTATTTATGCTGTGTGTCTACCTACCGGGATCCCTGGGTAGCCCGGTGTCCCTGGAAGTCCTGGAAGCCCTTGCTCACCCTAGAAGATACAGAAAGTTTTTCTCATTATTCTCAGCTGACGTAGAATAGCCTATTCAGATATTCTCCTTGTTCCTCTTTTCCAGCCTCGCGGTGATAAATCTAGACAAAGTAACCCAAATTCCTTATGGCTACTAGGTCATGAGGCAGAACACCAAAAAACCATTAACTTAATTAAAAACAGGATTAGAATACTGTTTCTCAAATTGTGCATAAATGGCAGAGTCTAATTCCGCCAAGAACTTTTTAATTGCTGCTTCTTTCAAACTTTAGTAATTAGTTCATTCGTAGCCACCATTCCGGGGAAAAGGAGAGCTCAGTGAGAGGACAAAGGAGGTGAGCGGACATTGAAAACAGCAGCCGTTGCTTTCCAAAGACTAATTTCGCACTCAAGCCTCTACTATGTGATTCATACACACAGCCTCAGATGAAAAAACCAGTTGAGCCCCCATTTAGCTTTTGTGGGAGAACTTTCTAAAAAGACACTTAGAGAACGAGGAATAAGAAGAGAGAAAATGGGAAGTTCCTGGTTCCAAACCACATTGCTGGTCCTGGTCAAAGGAAAGTTTCAAGGAGAGCCTATTTCTATCTCATTCCTATCTTGCCTTGATGTATTCATTCAGCAAAGCATTTATTAATCATCTCTGCAAAACCTCCATACCTTCGAACCATTGCATCCTGGTAACCCAGCAAGTCCATAAGGGCCAGCGGTGCCTGGGCTGCCCTGGAAGGAGAACAGTGTCAGTGAGGAAGCGTCATCACAAGGAAAGGGGCTTATTTAAACAGAGACCGAAATGTAAAGGTGGTTGTTTAAATAGCTTAGTAGTAAATTTAAGTCATTTTAGATATAATTTCCATATCATAGCAAACAAAACAGGCAGATTAAAATGAAGACTTATCGAGTGAGATGTGGATATCCCAGATAAAAGAAATGGCCTGTCTGCATAAAGTGAAATCCTATAACACGCTGTTTTAAGCCAAGGAAAAAGGAAGGGAAAAAGAAGAGGAAAGCGTGCACAGAGGTAATTGTTGTGTTATTCTATGCTATTAAGCAGGATCCTTCTAGTCTAGTCTACAGATTGCATTCCTTTTCATCCTCCCGCCCCTTTTTTCTTGAGAGTCTCACTATGCCACCCTCGGTAGAATACCATGGCATCACAGCTCACAGCAACCCCAGACTCTTGGGCTTAAGTGATTCTCCTGCCTAAGCCTCCCAAGTAGCTGGGACTACAGGTGCCCGCCACAGTGCCTGGCTATTTTTCTTTTGTGGCAGTTGTCATTGTTTGGCAGGCCTGGGCTGGGTTCAAACCCACCAGTTCTGGTGTATGTGGCTGGTGCCCTAGCCCCTGAGCTACAGGAGCCGAGCTTTTCCTTTTTTTTGAACCAGAGTCTCACTCTGAAACTCTGGGTAGAGTACCATGACATCATCACTCACAGCAAGCTGTAGTCTTGCCTCAGCCTTCTAAGTAGCCGGGACTATAGGCACCCACCACAACACCTGGCTAGTTTTTCTATTTTTAGTAGAGATCTTGCTCTTTCTCAGGCTGGTCTCAAATTCCTGAGTTCAAGCAATCCACTTGCCTCAGCCTCCCAAAGTGCTAGGATTATAGGCATGAGCCACCATGCCTGGCTTATCTATTGCATTCTTATTCTGTTCTATTCTATTTCGTTCTATACTTTTCTATTTTCTTATGCTTATATTTCAGAAAATATGATTTGGTGCACACGTCATATAAATCCACACTCTATAATATGCATTTTCATGGTGCCATTTTCTTTATGTAACAAATGTATCCAAACACATTTCCACTAAAGCATTGCTACCATTTTTAATATCTCTATTAAACACAAGCTTACTTCTAATTTTTCTAGCTGTTTGTTTTCCCACTACTTACTGGAAGTCCAGGAGGACCAGAAAACCCCGGTAATCCAGTTAATCCCTGAAGACACAGAAAAGACAAGACACTTTTAAATTGTTCAACCTATAAACATAAATTTACCTTTGCAATTAAGGTCTTTCTGCAACTGTAATTGGGAATAGCTCAAAAGGACTGGAAAAACCAAAAAAGGTTTAACAAACCCTCCTAAATCTCACACTTACATAACTTTTCATTAAGAAATCATTAAGATTGTTTTTGGCTTTTTGGATACATTTCTAAGCTATAATTTGCATGGAGTAAAGGGCTTCCATCTTCTGTGAACAGCTTAGAGAATGTTTACTTATGTGCACTTTTGTGTTACCAGGGTCCCATGAGACACAGCGTCTCCACCACTCCCAAAGGTTCCCCTTTCTGTGTCAGTTGACATCTGCCCTTACTGTGCTAGCCACTATTTTGATTCCCCCACCACAAATTAGTTTTATTTGTTCTTAAACTTCATCTATGGAACCATACACACTCCTTTTTGACATCGCATAACTTTTAGAGTGCAAAGTTGATCATTTTAAAAATAAAAATATTATCAACCAATCAGGACAGACTGGATGGACTACTAACCCTCACACCTTTGGGACCAGTGAGTCCTGGAAGTCCTGGAGAGCCCTAGTTGGTAGAAAAAAAAAAAAAGAAAGAAAAGAAAAGGTAAACATTGTGAATAGTATTTTTGACACTAAGAAACCCATACATTAAAGATCCCGGTCTCACTCACATGGCAAACTGTTTTGCTATTGTGAATATTTCACTGTTAAGTAGGTTCAATTGCTTGCTTATTTCACTAGAACTAAAATATAAATATTCATCAGTAAAACAAGCACCAATGCATTCAAACCCTTGCTGTTCAAACTGGAGTTTGGGCTCTGCCACATTAGCAGCTCCTGGAAGCATGATGGAAATGAAGACTCTCAGCTCTCGCGCCCCTCCCGGACCTATTCTGGTTTTTTTTTTTTTTTTTTTTTTTGAGACAGAGCCTCAAGCTGTCACCCTGGGTAGAGTGCCGTGGCCTCACAGCTCACAGCAACCTCCAACTCCTGGGCTCAAGCGAGTCTCCTGCTTCTGCCTCCCAAGTAGCTGGGACCACAGGCACCCGCCACAATGCCCAGCTATTTTTTGGTTGCAGCCATCATTGTTGGCGGGCCCAGGCTGGATTCAAACCCAGGTGTATGTGGCTGGTGCCTTAGCCTATTCTGTTTTAATTTGGTTTGTGCACTCTGAAGTCTGTGGACTGACACTGTAAATGCCCCACATTAGCCAGACAGCTGCAGAGGTCTGATAAGAACAAATGACACAATGATAATGGCGAATGAGAGTGGCAGCCAATATTTCTGTGCACATTATTAACAAAATCTGCTTGACAAGTAGAAGGAAATAAATGGCCCAGCAGGAACTGACTGTACCAGAGATAAACTTGCTTCAGGCACAGGATGAAGACGGTTTTCTGGAGAATAACCTTAAATGGAGACTTTCTAATTTGACCACTGGTGTCCCAGTTCCATTGCCTGAAAGCTAATTTCATCATTCCAGAGAGTTTCAGTACATTTTTACTATTTTTGATTACTTGGGAGAAAGGTTGTTACAAACTCTTCTGAGATTGGACTGTCAAGGCCAAAGTCAATTTTTCCTGTCTGAGGTGGAATTGCCAGGAGCGTGACCATGTTCAAGGCTGCTCCCCTTCTGGGCAGGATGGTATTTGTGATATGGGGAAGGCAGATGAGGAACTTGTAAGCTTTACTTTCCAAATGTAAATTTGTTCATGGGGAAAAAAAATATACATATATATCGAGACAGAGTCTTACTCTGTCACCTTGGTTAGAGTGCCATGGCATCATTTTAGCTCATAGCAATCTCAAACTCTTGGGTTCAAATGATCCTCTTGCCTCAGCCTCCCAATTAACTGGGACTACAGATGCCTGCCACAATACCCAGCTATTTTTAGAGATGGGGTCTCACTCTTGCTTTGGTCTCAAACTCCTGAGCTCAAGCAATACACCTGCCTCAGCCTCCCAAAGTGCTAGAATATAGGCATGAACCATTACGCTTGACTAAAAAATATTTAAAATTAACATAGGAAGCTTATAGAGCTGAGAGATCTTTTTGGCCAGTTTTTAATATCCCTTAACTGTCTACCCTTGCTCAAATGACCTTAGTAGTGATATCTACACACTCTGCTTTATTATATGAGCCTACGACAACATGGCACTTAGATTTTCTGGATGAGTTTCTGTTGTTACATAACCTGTCCTAAGTGCCATGTGCTGATGTCTCGTATTTAAATGTATCACTGCGTCTCTGAAGAGAATCCCGTAGAGGAGGGCCCAGAGAACAAGGTAAAGAGGAAGGAGCTGGCAGGAGGCTGATCAAAGTCCAGGGTGGAAGCGGCCAACTCATCCTACCAGTGCAGCGGGGGAAACCCTGAGCCCGTGCTCTCGAAGAAGTCAGCAGAATGCTCAGGCATTCTGAGTCTGGACGACATTTTCAAAATTAAGGTCAGAAGAAAGACACGGAGAAGAAGAAGGCATAAACAAACGTGGTGGACATGGACAGGGTAGAAGTCCCGGGAACGGCCAGCGTCTGCATGTTTACCTGTAAACTTTAGGTGTGGATTCAGTTTCTCGAGCTTCAGAAGTTTGATTCTGGCATCACATATATGACATAAGAAATACACAGGGCATCCCATCAAGTTTGTGTGCAATTTAGAGTAGTTGTCTATTGTACATGAACTTTATGGGACACCCTGTGTATGTGGTCTATATCTTCAGTTCCCAGCACAGAGCTCCTGAAACCTTTCTAATTTTCTAAGTGGTCAGGTGCAAAGATCATCTTTTTTGTTGTATGATTTAGTGTTTGACATCAGTTCCTGACACAGAGCTCCGAAATCCCTTGGAATTTCCTGGGTGATAGGAGTTGCCTTTTGCTCTAATGAGCATCTCTTGGTGGGTTCCCAAACAGGGGTGAGTCGCCCACAAAACCAAGCCATGATTAGAAGCTTGGAATTTTCAGCTGCAGTGCCATTCTGCAGTGAGAGGAGAGCTGAAGATCAAATGAATAATCTGTCATGCCTACGCGATGCCATCTCCTTCAGAATCCCTAGAGTACGGAGTTCAGAGAGCTTCCTAGGAGGTGAACGTCCTCAGGCCAAGAGGGTGGGACAGCTCCATTCCATGGGACAGCAGCTCCTGCACTTGGGGTCCTCTGGACCTCACCCAGTGAACCCCTTCATCAGACTGTTCACCTGTATCCTTCACAATGAATTTGTAAATATAAGTAAATGTTTCCCTGTGTCCTGCCAGCCAACCTAGCAAATTATCAAACTTGAGGGGGAGGTTGTGGGAACCCCTGATCTGTAGTCAAGTTACACAGAAGTGAGAGGAACCTGGAGAACCAGTACTTGTGATTGGCATCGAAAGTGGGGACACTGTGGTGGTTCTTAGCCCTTAACCCGTGGTGTCTGCATAAACTCTGGGTATTCAGTGTCGAGAGAGTTGGAGAGTTGTTTGCTGTGAGGAGAAACCACACACGGTAGGTATCAAACTGGAGTTGAGCTCCGCTCTTGCCACCTGTCAGCTGGGTGGCCCGGGACACATTACTCACGCACTTCTTTACCCATGAAATCCAGATGATAATGGGAGCTGTGTCGTGGGTCACATGGTCATGATCTATGGGATCGTGTGACACACCTGGAGGGAGGCACGACCAGGTGCCTGGCACAGAGTAAATATGCAGGGTGTTGACCTTAATTATCATCTAAATATTCTAAGTAGCATTCTAATACATATTTTAATTTAAAAGCCTCCGTATAGATGAATTATCGCTATCTTCCATAGCTTCTTAGTTAGTTCAGGGCTTGCTGGAGCTCAGGAGCAGGGGAATGACTGTGTGGGTGCGTGAGGAGCCAGGCTTAAGTCTAGCTACTGTCCACAGCAGGAAAGAGCAATCAGCAAATCTAGTGGTTATGCAGCTATTTCGTAAAGCCACCAGGGTATTTGTTTAAACAAAGCCCTTTGCTGTATCATAGACTTTATGGTGAAAATGTGTGATGAGGGTGGGGGCGCAGCTGGCTCTGGTAAGAACTCTACAAGCACCATGTTTAAGGGACCAGGAACAAAGTGGGAACCCAGGAGGAGAAGACTGGGGAGACAACAAGAGACTCAGGGAAGGGAGAAACCTGGAAACACAGATGGACCAGGTTTCCAGGAGAAAGGGGTGATTCACACGTCACACAAAGCAGAAAGGGTCAGGTAAGACGCAGACAAAGAAGAGTTTAATTTCAATGGCTGTTTGAAGGTCACTGCTGATCTCGGCAAGTGTTTTCAGAGGAGGGGAGCAGAAGGCAAATTATTGGTGGCTAAGGAGTGACCAGGAGAGGAACTGTGGGCAGCTCACGCAGCTATTCTTTTAAGAAACTTGACAGAGAAAGGAAAGACAGGGAGGGATGACAATGAGAGAGAGTTTTGTATTAGTTTGGGAAAATATTTGCATGTTTCAGGGCTGAAAGGGAAAAGCCAACATCAAAAGGAAAGTTGGGATATATGGAGAGAGAGAAGACACCTCCTGGCACAAAGTCTTAGCAGGAACCCCAGGGATCAGTGCAGGTCTGGGGCAGGGCTGGAAGGGAAGGAGAAAAGAGCTCAGGCTCCCTCAGGAGGGAGAAAAACAGGTGTGGGTTGGGGCGGGGTGAGATGTAGAAACTGGGAAGATGGAGAAGGGGAGGGAGTTGAGCAGTGGATTTGAAGTAATGACCAGCATTTCCACTAGCCTTGGAATAAGCTGCAGCTCCGAGTGCCCAAATAATGCTGTAAACGAGGAACTTGTCACACACCCATGAGTTGGCTCACATCTGGAATCCTGTCCGGGTTGGCAGCCCAGGGAACAGGCATGATGAGGGCTAGGTGGGTTGGGGATTGTCCAATTTGCAGAATGACTTACCTTGGGTCCCTGGGGTCCAGGTGGGCCTTCAGGACCTGGGAATCCTTTTTGGCCGGGAGAGCCAGGAGGTCCAGGGAAACCTTTCTCCCCCTGTTAAAACCAAAGTGACACAAGAAAGACTCAGAACAGCAATGACTCAGCAATAAGCACACCATAATCGTATTCTTTTCTTTTTGACTTCATGACGGCGTTTTGCAGACTTTTTCTTTGGATTAAAACCAATACTATGCCAGGGGTGGTGGCTCACGCCTATAACTCTAGCACTCTGGGAGGTCGAGGCAGGTGGATCACTTGAGCTCAGGAGTTCCACACCAGCCTGAGCAACAGTGAGATGCCATCTCTACTAAAAATAGAAAAAAGATCGGGGCATCATGGCGGGTACCTATAGTCCCAGCTACCAGAAAGGCTGAGGCAGGAGGACGGGTTGAACCCAAGAGTTTGAGATCGCTGTGAGCTATGACACCTCAGGTACTTTATCCAGGGTGACAGAGTGAGACTCTGTCAAAAAAGAAAAAAAGAAAGAGAGAAAGAGAGAAAGAGAGAAAGAAAAGAAAGAAAGAAAGAAAGAAAGAAAGAAAGAAAGAAAGAAAGAAAGAAAGAAAGAAAACTAATTAGCACTCAGTAGTGAGTGTGCTACCAGTGTACTGAAAGTGACTAGCTGTAGCATTGGCCTAATGCAGTGTTTTTCAACCTTTTTTCTTTTTTTTTTTTAATCTCAGGGCACACTTGAACCTTTAGTGAAACTTCTGCAGCACATGGAAATTATGTTGAACAACAACAACAACAACAACAAAAGACTAAAAAGAGGAATATACTTAATGTGCTTTGAACTTCTTTTGAAAATAATTCATTTAATGATCTCTAAAAATTTTTGTAGCACACCTAAGATTGTCTCATGAAATACCACTATGCCACGGCACATGGGTTAAAAATCAGTGGTCTCCAGGTTGAAAGTGCAGGCCCTTTTCCCCCATGGAAGGGCTACGCAGAGCAGAGCCTAGCGCGAAGAATCAGAAATTGAGAATAAAGCCCAAATAGAGACATTAGTCTAACTGGAATGCTTGTTGAGGGATGGGAGAGAGCGAGGTAGGGCACAAGAATGTGTCTGGGGAGTGTGCATGATTACTATGCAGCTTGAAAAGAACAGCACTGGGCAGGTTATGAGCTTAGTTCTTTCTTGATTACACAGGAATTAGTAATTTAATCTGCTGTTTGTGTAGGAGATGCAGGAGCGATATCTAGGGGGGTGTAACAAAAAATGTGAGCTAAATAATTTTTTAGGATCCAGATGATATTACAGGAAAGTACCTAGTAAAAGTGAGACAAAGTACTTAAGGCCCAATTCTTGCCACGGTTCTACCGTCAAATCATCATCCTGGATGTGGATTTGGGGATTACATATACATAGCCCTTGTTATCTGTCAGGGATTGGGTCTAAGACTCATTCCCCCCTAAACCCCCCCCCCCAAAACCAGCCCAAGCTCAAGTCCCTTGTATAAAATGGTGTAAGGCTGGGTGTGGTGGCTCACACCTGTTGTCCCAGCATTTTGGCAGGCTGAAGTGAGAGGACTGCTTCAAGCCAGGAGTTTAAGATCAGCAACCCTATCTCTACAAAACATAAAATTAAAAAATTAGATGCATATGGCTGTTTGTGTCTGTAGTCCCAGATACTCAGGAAGCTGAGGCAGGAGGATCACTGAAGCCCAAGAGTTTGAGGTTGCAGTGAACGATGATGATGGTGCCACTGCATTCCAGTCTGGGAAACAGAGCAAACCTCTGTCTCAGAAATAAGTAAGTAAAATAAAATGGTATAATGTTTGTATAGAATCTATGTTCATCCTCCTGTATGCCTTCAACCCCCTCTAGATGACTTATACCTAATACAGTGTAAGTGTTACGTACATGGTTGTTTTACTGTATTTTCTCCTTTGTGTTATGTTTTATTATTGTATTGCTGCTGTTGTTGTCCCCCCCCTCAATATTTTCAATCTGCAGTTGTTTGAATTCACAAACTCAGAACCCATGGATAAGGAGGGCTGATTGTACTTTTTAACAGTAAAGGCCACTTGTTGATTTGGTCAATTTGGTCAATTTAGTGACACAATGGGCGAATTAAAAATAAACAAACAAAAAAGATGGAGTCAGCCATTTCACATTGTGTGTGTGCACACACATTCAACCAGATGAAGAATAAAAGAATTTGCTAGACCCCTCTCACTACACAGAGAGAACAGACCCGCACATCCTAGAATACCGGCTCACAAACAAGAGGGACTCACTCTCTCAGTGCTTCTTGAATGCAAGATGAATCCCAGAGTGGGTACTTTCCAGTGGCAATTTGAATTCTATATTCATAACTTCAGGAAAAAAACTCTAAATCAAACTACCCATGAATTACAAAACAATTTAAAGCAAATGTAATAATTGTTGCTATAATTAGCATGTAAATCATATGTAAGTTGTTTTGAATACAGAGCTTAAAATGTGTTCTTAAAAATATTTTTAAATAGGCACCCTTCAATATTGTTGAACGATTAATTAGTGTCTCTGAGGAAAGAGTTCTGTAAACAAAGAAAAAAACCTTACTTCTGCCTCTGTCTTAATTATCACAAATTGCAAGTTAATGGAGCGAGTTAATGAGATTTCACGGCATTCTTTTTTTCCCTTAAATTCTGCAATGGAGCTACATTTTACTTTGCTGAATTTTTGCCTCAACTAGAGTGCTATTGCATGATTCCTCCACCAGGAGGCGCCCTTGTACCAATACTGCGGGGGAGGGGCGCGGATCTTGTGGGTTTCAGTGTTTATATCAAAATGAATGAATTAAGTTGTTTTCAGTTCATCTGTCATGTTTAGCAACATTGTAAGTAGTATATGCATATGGAGGCTTCTCATAAACTTTCTCTTTCCGTAGCTTGCTACTTATTATTTACGTATGAAGAAAAGTATAATTTAATAATTGCTGGTATTCATGCAAAGTATCTGAAGCTTCGTAGACGTTCTGGTTTTTTTTAGGGTTAATGTTTATATACAAGTAGTTCATAACTGGATTTGGGAAATGAAACTGCATACTGAAGTGTTTCTGCCACTGATGAAAAAAGGGTGTGAATTACTTGATGAACTTTTTAGGGACATGAAGCCACATCAGCCTCCGGCTTTACCTTCTCTCCTTTGGTCCCGTCACAGAAGCACTGGCCTTTGTCTTTACAGACGCAGCCCTAGGAAGAGGGAAGAGAAAGGGTTCTGTTTAGAGACAGCGTACACAGCCCACAGGGCAAAAGCAAACCCATTTTTCTGTTCTTGGAGTACTGGACACTATTTACTAAGAGTCAAGCGACATTGTAGGGACCTATCAATAGACAGAGAGGAAAAATGAGGAGACATTGCATATCGGAGGAATAGCAGATGAACGGGCAGCCTTGTTATGGTATCTAGGAATTTTAAGTAATTTATTTGTGGGAAAGGCAAAGCCAATTATCCTTTTTTCTGAACAATAAATACTTGAACCATGAGAAATTACCACCGTTGTAGGTAGAAAGGGGTGAATGCTGGCAAATCTTAGGGTCAAGTAAGGCCACGTAGGCCTATTAATGTGTAATAGACACACGTCTACGTACCTCATGTTACAACAGAAGGTCTATACATAATGTTTGTGTTTATTAACACGTTACATTCTTTGGCTGATTATAAGTATTTTCTTTTCCTGAAACAATGTTTAAGTGATATAAAACAATCAATACCCCCACGTGTTTTTAAAGAGAAGAAACCAATTCATTAAAACTAACATCAAAATATTCTTTGATGTAAAATAAAACCAAAACATTTAATTGTGAGCGTGGCAAGCCTTATTATCCTATCTAACGAGTTGCTTTGACCCACTTACACCCCCAGCTCTCTCACTGTACACATCCAACAGTAGGGGATGTCAGGTTTTAAAACATTTTTCTCTGCCAGCAGAAGAGCAAGTGAAAAAATCATTTTAAATAGTGGTTTTAAAATATGTGTTTGAGGCTTGGCACAGTGGCTCACACCTGTAATCCTAGCACACTTGGGAGGCAAAGACAGGTGGATTCCTGTGCTCAGATGTTCAAGACCAGCCTGAGCAAGAGTGAGACCCAGTGTCTACTAAAAATAAAAAACTAGCCAGGTGTAGTGGCAGGCGCCTGTAGTCCCAGTTACTGAGGAGGCTGAGGCAGGAGGATCACTGGAGCCCAAGTGTTTGAGGTTGCTATGAGCTGTGATCATGCTGTAGCACTAATATGTATTTGACATGCACATTTTATGATGCCCATTCTATGATTATCTATTAATCCTTTCATTTTTTTTCAAGTTAATATTAACTGAAAATTAGTTTGCTTTCCCCAGAAAAACAAAGATAGCAGAGGGAAGGTGTGTCCGAGAGGTCTGTTGGCTAGTTAGTAGGGAAAATAAAAAGAAATGGCCTCAAGTGGAGAATTCTCTTTGTGCACCCTAAACAAGCAAAGACACACACACACAACTGAATCTATTTCCTTAGCTTGGGCGGTAGGCTTTGCTGCCATCCCCGGAAGGGGAATATCTAGTGACTTTCCGACACTCACTGATCCTCGTCACATTTGTATCCATCCTAATTTATCGGTTTGAGAAGCAAAGTCTAAGATCTCCCGCAAGGTTGGATATTTGGTATTTTTAGAGGACTAAATCTTTCCTATTTTCCTCACTGATGTTTGGGGTCATTAAGCCATACCTTAACCTAATTATTTTAGTCTTATGTTTCTGGAATTTTACATCTTAATGTTCATTTCACCCACCATCGCGTAATTAAGTATACTGAGACAGTGGCTCTCACAGTGTGGAATTCCAGACCATCGGCGTGAACATCATCTAGAAACGTGTCAGAAATGAAACTTCTGGGCTCCTGTCTACCTGCTGAGTCAGAAAGTCGGGGCGGACCTCAGCAACCTATTTTAACAAGCCGCTGGGGGATTGATAACTGCTCAAGGCTGTAGCTGTCCAGTCTCAGTCTCCGTGGATGGGATTGAGCTAATTCTCCGAAGGTTTCTGAACCTACATCATTTGAGAAACTACTTTGCACACCTTTTTGTTGTGGTGTCTTTTTTGTTCTCTCCGTCATTCTGAGAGAGTAGCCAGACTTATGAGCTCCCTCACTTTGGGGGTGCTTTTGTTGTTGGGCTCAAACCAAAGTTCCTGAAGACAAAACACCTCCAGCATTTGCTTCTGTAAGTGCCCTTGACTGCTGGTTCAGGGGTCGAAGGCATCGTATCTGCTCTCACACAGCCCCTGGAGGAAGCAGCTATCTCAGGAAGGAAAGCTTGAGTCCCGCTCCTGAGGGCACCAGTTGCTGGGCGAGGACCTTGGGCTTAAGTGTACAGGGAGATAGATGGCCTCTGTTTTCAAATGGACAATGAGCATCTCTGATTCTTCTGCCTCCTGGCACCTTGATTCTGAGCATCTCGGGGCCAGAGGGAGGAGAGCCAGTTTGGCCATTCTCTAACCAAGCTCTGTGGGGGCCATGTGACTAGCTTCATTTTATTTCTTAGAGTAAGAGTCGGGTTCCTTGCACACTACTGGAAACCTCTCAATCTTAGCTTGAGCAAGTAAGTGTTTGCTAATCTCCAGACTAGATTAGACCCCTTTCTTATACTCTCTCGTGAATATTTTCAAGAGGGTATTTTCCCTGACATCTGTGTGTCCCAGGAGAGAAGGAATCGTACAGTCCTGTTCCCACGAGTATCCCTGCCATATAACGTCTTGAACAGTTGCTTGTAGATTGATTAGACGCAGCAGTGAGTGGACCCAAAGCTGGATCTTTATTTACTTCCATTTGGACAACTATTTTAAGGCATGTGAGTTATATGGCTGTTGTTAGGCTGCTGTGACGAAGATATTTTCTGCATGTGTGGATTATGAATGACTGTGACCCACATGGCAAAGAGTGACACTGCAGGCTTAGGCCATTTTAACACAGGTTAACATCAACACAAGTTGATTATTTGCTAATTCACAAATATTTGTTAGCTACTTAGATTAAAAGAAATTCTTGAAAAAACTTTAAACCCTCAGAAGAGTTTAAAGTGAAATTATAGGGGTTCTATGGTGTCCCAATTAGCACTCTGGACTCTGAAAAACAGTGCAGTGTACACACATGCATGCACTGATCCGAGTTCACCATTAAAAAGTAGGCTGCCTGCAACCTAGCACTTCACCTCTAATACTTCTGTACACACCTGCCCCAAACAAGAGCACGTTCTTATCCAATGACAACATTATTCCCCAAACTAAGAAATCAACATTAATACAATGACTTTAGTTTACTAGTTTTTGAATAAGATCTTCAGTTTTATACAAGGTCCTCTATGACCATAGAAAATGAAAAGCTATTTAATTTTTAGCCAATCTTTTGTTTTGTACCAGAGATTTTGTGCCCATCAATGCTTTTGCCTACCATCATCAATACAGGAGGTTTGATTTCAACAAGCGGCCGGGACCCACACTAGTGGCACCAAAGGTCAGATGTGGGCGTCGTACGTGAGCTCATTATTCCCCGAGTTCCCCTGCCCAGGGTCTGGCTTCCCATCACCATCTGCAATAACACAATTCCTCCCCTTTGCCATCAGAACCACAGTTCTTGATTTTTTCCCCCATTTTTGTTTTTCTTGGTTTGGGTTGTGAGCCTTTTGGGGTCATATATTTAGTTTTCTCTTTGTATGCGGTTTGCTTTCACATTAAAGTAGAATCTCTACTTGATGGTTTAGTACGAGCTGCTTGTTTAATTGAAAAATTTAGTCAAAGAATCAAAACCGAACTGATAAACGAATACCAGACATTTTATATTACCTTAAAAAATGCAAATACACACTAATTCTTCAACCTCTTGGATAGGGCCCAAGCCTTTCCCTCAGGAATGGATCAGCCATTTAGAGTTCGATGGCACCTCTCTTGTGAAATCATACCCACATCAACAAATTGTAGTTTTAGTTTCTTTGACACAGACCAATTGCTTTAAGACGCTTGTGGAAGATTCTGAAAGTCCTTGGAAAAGGATCCACCGTCCTCCCTACACACGCGTGTCTGTCCTGCCGGGCACTCTTCAGACCCAGGTCTGGGGCTGTGTTTCTGTGCCTGAGTTAGTCAAAATGTTCCAGAATTGTTCCACCTTGAATTTCAGGTTAAATTGGCAACGTGTGGCCTGCCTATGCGTCTGCAACAATGGGTTGACCAGGACTTGAGAGTAAGTGACAATTTTGCTGACATGTAGATGCTGGACCGGATTGAATGAACTCAAGATTAGAGTCAGGGAAGCTCTATGGTAGTTTTTCAGCTGCTGCTCCAGAAACAAGCCCTGCCTGTGTGATACTACAGGGACCCTGGTGCAGGGTCATGTGAAACACTCCGGCACTTCAAAACTTCTGGGTGGTGAGAATGGTCGTCTAAGACCTAATATATCAGTTTTTCTTAATAATCTTACTTTTCCTTAAATAAATCCTTTCCTTTGTAAATGCACTTAAATAATTCAGAAATTCAAATAATTGACCAAAAGATACAGGGGCCATATTTTCACTCCCATTGAGTTCAATCCACCATTTCTAGATCCTTTTTTTGAAACACTGTGGTTGCTTTAATGGAATATAACCCATTAGTTAATATTCAAGTACAAAGTCATTCAAAAACCAGGGTGCCCAAAGGCTAACTATTAAGAAAGTATAATTGATGGTTATTTCTTGAGCAACGTTTTTATGATTTTTCCTCTTCCTACAATAAATTATCTTGTGTTTCCTTCATACCCTAATGGAGTAAGAAACCATTTGTCATGAGCAGAAAGCCCTTAATAACCCTATAAGTATTATAGCTTTTCTACCTCCACTACCAGAAAGTGATCCGAGGTTACATGACATTTTAGCACTTTTGAATATGAAATAGTTCAACTTGTGAGAATCATTCTTTGCATAGTCACATTTATTTTTTATGGCCTCACTTAAAATGCAAAGCCAACTTTCAGTGTAGAGAACCTCGGGAGGTTTAGAAGTCTGGAAATCAGGGGCCGTGTATGCACAGACCCACCTGTGTGTATGGACCCATCTATGTCGGACCTACTCCCAGCTTGGTAGTGACTCACTGGAACTCTGCAAAATTACTTAATCCTTCCAAGTTACTGCATCTATAAAGGAAGGTAGTAGGATCCATCTTGTAGTGTTTTTGTGAGAAGTTGAGACAGGTACTCGGTTAAGATTTAGTCCCTGGAGGCCTCCTCTTCCTTCTTATATGTTACAAGATCTCGTGGCAAAGGGCATCCGTTCTACTCTCTGATCCTTTATCCATGGGGGAACTACTCACCTTCTTCTCAGACATTTCCTCTTGATGGTGTTCATCCAGTGGCAAAGAACTTGTGCTCATTCCACAAGCAAGGGTGAGAGGTTGCACATATTTGTTAAACTACAAATGAAGTAACTAATTGTTGTTAATAGGATTATTAGAATACACTGAGAGTATGAGTTGATTAACCAACTATTTGCACAGGAGCACAGATACACTAAATTTATTTTTATTTCATAAAATGTTGTTGGAGACCCTGAGAATACTTCATGCTTCTAAATGAAAGATGCCAGATCAAATCAGCAGAACCTCCGTAGCTGACCACCTCCCTGCACTGACCGCCTCCTAATTCTCACAGCCTGGAGATGCACCAAATGCATGTATCAGGTCAGCAGCCCAGGTCCTTACGCTGACCACCCCATATGCTGACCAGCTAGTTATACTTCCTTGGGTGGTCAACTTACAGAGGTTCTACGGTATGTTTACAAGGGCAGTAAGCACTTCTGGGAAAGCTCTGACACATTTTCTGTCTGTTGTCTCATGGTGACTCTGTGTCATCCCTGGCACAGTGAGGCAGACTTTTTGGGTCTACATCCCAGCTTGCCAGATCACCTGTGTGACACAGGTAAAGCCCTTCAAATAGCCCGGATGGTACTCCCTGAGAGCTGTGGCTGTCTGCTATGACCAATTGATCAGCTTAGTACATGTATTGCTCCTTAGATGCACATGAGAAGACGCAAGCTGGGGCTCATCACTTTCCCCAGACTGCAGTGGGAACTGTCACCTTCAGTTCTTCATCCCCTCCCAGCACTGGTGGGCAGTAAAAATGATCTTTTTACTCTTCAAACTAAGAAAGGATCTAATGAAGCACATGCATTTCTGTTGTGCAGTAAGAGGACCAGGAAATATGCGCATGCATTTGGATTGGTTGTTAATAGGCCAGAAAACAATTTCCAGGCAAACTTGGCTCTATTCCTCCCTCTGCTCCCCAAGCCCAGAGTGCCCTGTGCTGTGTCCCTCCCCCTCCCCCACACCTGCCTGCCTGGTCTGGGGGGGATGCGGTGATGCCCTGTGTCCCTCCTCCTCCC
>CAUYTI010063261.1:0-13561 GCA_963575145.1 Galago senegalensis
ACAGCAACCTCCAACTCCTGGGCTCAAGCGAGTCTCCTGCCTCAGCCTCCCAAGTAGCTGGGACTACAGGCGCCTGCCACAACGCCTGGCCATTTTTTGGTTGCAGCCATCATTGTTGTTTGGAGGGCCCGGGCTGGGGATAGAACTCACCACCTTAGGTGTATGTGGCTGGCGCCTTAGCCACTTGAGCCACAGGCGCCGAGCCGATACCTAACTTTTAATGGTATTTTAAAAGTTAGAAGAGACAAGGCAAAGAAAACACCTATGACAGGGGCTTCTCTTTCTCTACTCTCTATTTTTTTATTATAAGCGATCTGTTTGGCAAAGCAGCATCCTTAAATGTTATACAGATTGCAAGAATTGAAAATGAAAAGAGCTAATCAGAGGTCTATTAATGCATTCAAATAATTTCATTAATGCCTTAGTCTTACAACTAAACATAATAAAAACCATAAGAAAGGAACTTCAAGTGCTGCCAACTGCTTCTGAGGCTGGGACTAGATTTGCCTTAGTGTTTCTGTTTACAGAGGCCAATTGAGCAACTTAAAGGCTCAAACTACTTAATTATTTGCTTGTTGTAATGAGTAGAAAATATATTCATAGAAAGGGAGTACAAAGGGATCAAAAGGAAAGGTCAACTTAAAAATGCTATTCTAAGGTGCCCAGTGATGTAACCTAGGAGCTGTTTCTTAATTTTCAAAAACAGGAAGGTCTCACATTCATCCCGAACCAATCCTTAAACATATTAATAAATGGATAATTTGTGGATTAGTAGGAATAAATATATATTTGATCACAAAGTTATTGCAAAATATCCTGGGATGATGATATATTACATACATGGGGTATATGGGTAAGAATAAGTAAAGAGAAAATCTACTTACTATAGTTGCAGCAAAGACTGATACTGAGGACCAGAAGGAGAAAATACATATTGGAAAGGTACACTGGGCCCCTGCATTCTAATCTAAGGAGTTTTCATTTGATCCTACATGGGATGATTCTCCAAGGTTTGTCCCAATGCCATCAGCCTCAAAATTACCTGGGCAGCATAGTAAAACACCAATTCCTGGGTCCCGCCCTAGACCTACTGAATAGAAATCTCTGGTGAGGGTACCTAGAAATATGCATTTCTGTAAGCTTCAAAATTTGTTTTGATGCACTCCCAAAGTCTGCCATAAGTGAAAGGAAAAATTCTTGAGCAAAATAATGATGTGGCCAGAGTTGGATTTCAAAAATAAAACAACAAAAACAAAATAGCAATGATAATATTAACAATAGTAACTACCTCTACTACTATTGATTGCTTTATTTATTACATGCCAGACACAGTTTTATGCACTTTACATGCATATTTAAAACTGATAAGGAACCTAAAAATACGTATAGTTATAATCCCTTATCACAAGATTGAATAAGGAAATGGGAGCACAGAGAAATTAAGTAATTTTCACAAGATCAAATTAATAAGGAGTCCTATCATGATTAGATTATCTCTTTAACAGTAGTATGAAGAAAGAATTAGAGAAGGGAGACTAGAGGCAACAGGCTTATTAGTAAATTATTGTGGTGATCTATCAGGAGAATTTGAATTTGGGCAGAATCACTAGTAAAGATTGCTTCTTCACACATATAGACAGGTTTGGCACAGGAAGTATATTATATAATGAAATTAAGTTATTTCTTTTCTGAATAAATAAACCCTGCAAGGTGAAAAATGTACTTGTCTATAGTTGTCTACAATGTTACAAGTTTAATAGACTTGGAGTTAAGAAATGAGTAAAATATCTGAGCCCTGAGTCATTCCAAAAAACATCTAAATGAACTACTTTTTTCTTTTGAAAGTGTAAGAGGGCTTTCTTACTTTGTGTTCCCTATCTAATCCTCTTAATACTCAAAACTTGTTGACAAATTCTTCCCACTCTCCTGCCACATTTCACTATTATCAAACACTTATAAACACTGCTCCACACTGTAAGCGGTGAAGTTCTTTGCTTTATCATCATGACTAAGCACTGGGTAACACTTCATATTCAAGAAGGGTATGACAGAGAAACAAATTCCTCTTCTTTTTAATAGATTTAGGAGGTACAAGTTGAATTCCATAACATGTATATATTGTATAGCTTTTGGCATATTCATCATTTGAGTGATGTACCCCACAGGTTCTTTTTTATCCCTCACTCTCCCCTGTCCTCTCCCCTTTTGAGTCTCAATGTCCATTATAACACTCTTTGTCCTTGTGTAACCATAGTTTAGCTCCCACTTATGAGAACATGTAGCATGTATTTTTCTGTTCCAAAGTTACTTAGGAAAATGGCCTCCAGTTCCATCCAAGTTGTTGCAAAGACATTATTTCATTCTTTCTTATCACTGAGTAGTACTCTATGGCATATGTACACCACACACAATTCCCTCTTCTAAATCCACTGCTCACTTCTGCTCTTGCATACACCAGGGTGGAACTGGACCAATTCCTACCAACACACACACTCATGTAGAGGCACACATGTACACTCTAGGATCTTCAAAAGAAAACTGAGATGCTCAAAGTCATAATACTAAAACATAGATCAGAAAGCTTCATTTTTTTCATTTTTTAAAATGAGAATTTAGAAGCACTAAGATGTTAAAAGAGCCTGTTCAAGTTTGCAAACAATACATAGATAGAACTGCATTTTATGTTACTGGCATAAACATAACCTGCTAATCACAATGCCTCAATGTACTCCTTCAGAGAAAAGTATAAAACACAATCCTCAAACTTCCCCTAATCATCACTAAGACACTGTTACACATTAAAAATCCCAGATATTCTCAGAGAACAGTGGTCAATAATATATCAAAAAAGAAATAATTTCACTCCCTCTTCTAACTCTTTGGAGTAGTAACCCTGATGAAACAGGCACTGTTAGCTAAAATATCAAAGGGAAAGAGACTCTGGCTAAGTGGAAACTCACCTCCATACTAGCAGAATTTGTCTATTCTTCTTACTTTATTTCTGATTTCACACTACTTTCTAGATACATAGCAAGTAAACAAAATAGACCAAAATTCATGCCCTTATAGGCTTTATATCTTAGAAGGATGGACACACACAGTAAGTAACTTAACAAGTTAAAAATCTAGTATGTTAAAAGGAAGTTAAATTTCCAGGAGGAAAAGCAATGTAGGCAAGGGAGATTGAGGGTCAAGGGGTAGTGACTGTATGTGTGTTGTGGAAGTACAATTTCAGACAGTATGGACAAAGGAAATGTTCTTTACATATGCCTCTGGGCAAGGTATAGAGGTTCAAACCAATATTCTGTTGAAAAACTATGTGAATGAATGAATATGAATAGAAGATGGAGAGAAAAATATTAAGAACATGAAACCAGAGAATCATAATTCTTCTCTAAGGTTGCTAAAGAAAAGATTCTTGGCAAAGCACATTATCTCAGATTTAATCATTCAACAAATGAGTATTGTTCCAGAAACAGAGATAATAATTTCCAGGTATTGGAAAGACAACAACGAGGAAGACAGACATGGTCCCCACCCTCATGCAGCTTACAGTCTTACAGCAGAGAGAAAAAGAAGTAATATAGTGTGATGAATACTAAAATAGAAATATGTACACAATGCTATAGGAAAACATGGTATGTATATTTGCATGTGGAAAAACACTGAATCCAGACTTTCCAGAGGAAGAAATATCTAAGTTGGGACATAAAGAATGAGATTCTCTTTCCCTCTACTTAAATACATGGGCAGAGGGGATGGGTATCCCAAAGGCAAGGAGCAGCACATATAAAGACATGGAGGCAAGACAGAACACAGTACCACAGAGAAATAAAAAAAGTTTATTGTGGTGGTGCATAGGAGGCAGCAGTGGTGACAGGTAAAGGGCTTTCCTAAGAGCATCTGGGTAGCCATGGAAAAATTTTACCCAAGAGAGAATATGATGACCATATCTACATTTTAGAAACAAGTCCAGCTACAGTATGAAAATGGACCAGGAAAGAACAAAAGCAAAGAGACTTTTTAGCAGCCTGCTAAAATAATTCAGTTGGGAGATAAAGATAGCCAGAAAAGTAAATGCCAAGAGTATGTGCATACTATTATGACTACAGGAAATTTATTATTACCTCCACTGGATGATATACTCATATCCTAAAAATCTAGGTTTTTTTTTTCTTATTGGAGTAAAAACAAATAATATGTGCCAATGAATCAGTGTCACTTACCCAGAAGGTAAGGAAATTGCATAAAAGTCAAAGACCCTAATAAAATAAGCCCATAAGAAGGTTGCCAGAGTTGTACTTTATAACCACCTAAAGTCATTATGCTTTTCTCTAAGAGAGCACATTAACTTACATATTATGCCAATATGTGATAACAATTTTCATCCTTCCCTTCTCAAAACAATTTTCTACCCATTTTAACAGCTTCCGAGACTGAGATTCAGGCCTGACTGTAAGAGGCAAGTACTGCTTTTCAGCTGAATAAACAAAGACAGACAATGAGGGTAATGTGGCAAATGGGTCTGCCCACTCAGATATTTTCCAAAGTAGGAGTTCATGCTGGGCTCCCTCAGTTGGAAAGCCCAGGGAAATAAACATTCCAGATATATAAATGAACTAATAGAAAAGTCATACTTCATCAGCACTATTATTTCTGCTAATCGTTGAGGGGATGGTATACAAAACTTGGGGAAAATTATGAGGTCTAAAGGCTTAAAAATTTAAAAAATGGGAATAAAGAAGGTAGGTACACTGGACCTGAGATATTAAAACAATTTTACTCACCCACAGAGACCAGGAAAACAACAAGCTTTCATCATTGCCCTCTAGATTCATTCAGCCTGTGTGCGTACATTAAAAGATGTGTGGCTATGGTCAAAGCTGAAAACACTTAAAATGAAAACTGTTTCTATGTTAGAGTATACTCTAAAAGACTTGTGTCTTATATCAAATGCAGAATGTTTGGCTTAGGTGATGCAATGTTTGAGGCAGTTTGTCTATCCTTTCTGTTTTTCCCATTCAAAATGAGCAGTACATTCCTAACCAGGTCTACTCCGACACCCATGGTGCTAGTGAATGGTACAGCAGACTCTTCAGTGACCAAGCAACCAATATCCTGGAATCTGAAAAGTACTTTTTATAATGAAAAGTTTCACTACCAACAGACCATTTGCCTGAGCTGATTTCACAGTTGCAACTGACCCTTTTTGCTGTAGACCAAAATTTCCTCTGTACTAGCCCTAAAATCACTCCACCAGCTAAAAATTAGGCTAAGGCAGAGGAGGGAAGTACTTTAAATACTAACTTAACAAAAGATAGAAGAAATTAGGTGATCAAAGATAAAAATGCCCCTGTTATAAAAATAATGTGGGCTATAGATATTTTAAAAGAAATATAAATAGTAAGTTTCTTAGCTCAATCAACATTTATAGAATGAGCATGGTTCAAATGACAAATTTTTACACAAGTTGTTTGTAGTTATATGACCATTGACAAATTATTTCTTTAAGTCATAATTTCATCATATGTAAAAACCATATAATAATCTGTATCCTATACTACCCAAACAGTTAAAAGAGTCCCTATATTGCCAGTTTTCATCCTCAATTGGCCTATACTAAGCATTAGTACTTAGCAATGCCAGAGGTCTGGCACAGTGGCTCACACCTATAATCCTAGCACGCTGGGAGACCAAGGAAGGAGAATCACATGAGCTCAGGAGTTCAAGACCAACCTGAACAAGAACAAGAGTGAAACCTTGTCTCTACTAAAAATAGAAAAATTAGGGGGTCACAGGGTATGGTACACCTCTTAGGGGTGGGACACAATTATAAGAGGGACCTTAACAAATGTAATCAGTGTAACCTAATTTTTGTACCCTCAATGAATCCCAAACAATAATAAAAAGAAAAAGAAAAGAAAAATTAGCTGAGCATCACGACAGATGTCTATAGTCCCAGCTACTTGAAAGGGAAAGGCAGGAGGATTGATTGAACCCAGGAGTCTGAGGTAGCTGAGAAATAAACTGATGCCATGGCACTCTAGCCTAGACAACAGAATTAGACTGTCACACACACACACACACAAATACCAGAAACAATAACAACAAAACAGTTACAATTTTCACTAATTCTTCCCCCTCAAAAAAAAAAAATGATCAACTGATTAATCAAGTCTCTAGATTTAGCTTTAGGGGGAGGATGAGGCAAGATTGGCCATGGAGAGATGGTTGATCACAGATATAAGTCATATTCTGTTAAATTTTGTATATATTTAAAATTTCTCTAGATTTAGCTTTAAAAAAATTAAAAATATTTCCCCCCCAACATAAATAAAGTGTTTTTTTGAGTCTTAATTTGATAACATTAAGAAAGTGTTAAAATTTTTGTTTAGGTACAATAAAATAAGAACAAAAAAAGCCTTATCTTTCAAAAATATATCATGAATAGTTATAGATGAAATGATAATTGTCTGGCATTTTAAAAAAATAATATAAGAGCAAGGTAAATACAGATGAGGTGGCTCGGCGCCTATAGCTCAACCGGCTAAGGCGCCAGCCATGTACACCTAAGGTGGCGGGTTTGAATCCCCAGCCCACACCTGCCAAAAAACAATGACAGCTGCAACCAAAAAATAGCCGGGCGTTGTGGCGGGCGCCTGTAGTCCCAGCTACTTGGGAGGCGGAGGCAAGAGACTCGCTAGAGCCCAGGAGTTGGAGGTTGCTGTGAGCTGTAATGCCACGGCACTCTACCCAGGGGGACATCTTGAGGCTCTGTCTCAAAAAAAAAAAAAAAAGAATGGGGAAGGCTTTGCACATTTATATGTAAAGAGGGGAAAGGAAGTAGAGAATGAAAAACAGAAAATATCAGAAAAATTATAGAAAGCAGTCACACAGATTTGGACACTGAAGCCCAGCTTCGTCATTTAACTAGCTGTGTGACAGTGAGCAGACATTTGACCTCTCTGAGCTTTTTGCTATGTATGCAAATTAAGGATGACACCAACACCACCAAGGGTTCTTGGGAAGACTAGAAATAATCTACTAAAAGCATTTAGCACTGTGCCTGGTACATTCCTTTTATCTTTCACACATTTAATAAATTTTAAATTTATTGATAATTTATTATGTGCTTGCTGGTCTACTGTTCTAGGCAAAAGATGCTCAGCAACTTCATTCTTGCAGTCATTTAAGCCAAAACTCTTGGCCTTGTCTTTGACCTCTTTCTTTCTTTCACATGTCATGTCACACCCACCCACCTTCTTACCACGTCTACACTTCCACGCTGGTCCAAACTACCATCATCTCTTATCTGGACACTGACCTCATTCCAGGTGTTCTTGCTTCTGTCTCTGCTCCTCTCCTCCACTACCAACAGGGCATCCTCATCACAAAGCCAGCAGGGTCCTTGATATTGCAATGGCTCAGAAGTCCTGCTTCCTCCCCCTTCGTTTTGCTGACCTCCTTACCCACTATTCTTTCCCTCCCTCCATTCCAGCCGCACTTCTCCACTTGCTGTTCCTTCTGCCAAATACACTTCCTCCAGATACATACATGGGTAATCCTTACCTACTTCAAGGAATTGCTAAGTCTTCTCGATGAGGCCACCTTGACCTGACACTTGCCCCCACTCTGCTCTACACCGTGTTTCTCCCTCCACTGCACCTTATCACTTACTTATTATGTTTACTGCTCGTTGTCTGTTTTCCAGTACAGGGATCTTTGTCTATTTTGTTCACTAATGCATGCCATAATAGGTGCTCAATAAGTATTTCTGAAATATGACAAATGAAGTGACATTTTCTATCCTGTTCCCAATGGCCCTGAGTATACTTTGTCATTGCCCCTTTTCCCTAAGCTTCCCTATGGATCTCTGTGAAAGGAGTTCTCTCACCAAGTTTAAGAAAGCAGCAATGATTTTTAAGTATGTGTAAATTATTTACCTTTTTCTTTTCCTTCCCTTTTTTTGAGACAGAGTCTCATTCTATTGCCTGGGCTACAGTGCAGTAGCATCATCATAGCTCACTGCAACCTCATACTCCTGAACTCAAGTGATCCTCCTGCCTCAGCCTCCTGAGTAGCTTGGACTATAGGTACCCACCACAAAGCCCAAATTATTTTTCTATTCTTAGTAGAGACAGGGTCTCCCTCTTCCTCAGGCTGGTCTTCAACTCCTGAGCTCAAGGCATTTCCTTGCCTCAGCCTCCCAGATTAGGATTAGGATTACAGGCATGAGACACCACACCCAGCCTCCTATCAGACCATCATTACCCTGAAGGTCCTAAGCTAGAAACCTTGATAAGCCTTTAAACCTCCACCCCTCTCCACCCTTTTATACCCCAATGTCATGCTCCTAGTAATCTAAACAGACACTAAGATCCATCAGGTCTACCTGGGCAGAATCAGCTCCTCTTCTCTATCCTTTAGTTTCTGTTCTCCCTCTCACCTTCACACAACTAGAAGAGCCTCACCATTAGTTGGTGGTGACTTGTCTAACCCCCAACTGCCATAAGAATTAACTTTCTAAAAGCCATATCTGATTCTTTCACTCTTTCTTGCTTAAAATCATCTGTTGGCTCCCTATTGCTTTTTGGGAATAAGGATCAAAGCACTTGGCATGGCACAGAAAGCCTTTCAACATATGGCTTCAGCCTACTTTACCACCCTCACACCTAACTACCTGCTATGCTTGCCTGTCACTGTCAAGCTCTTTCATGCCTTTGTGAATACTGTGCCTCCTGCCAAGAATGGCCTTTTTCACTTGCCAATTTGTCAAACTCTTATTTGATTTCTTTGAGTCTCAGCTCAACAGCACCTTCTCAGCAAAGCCTTTTATGGCAATCCCCTCTGCCAGTGAAGAACCCCCCAGCACATTTTTTCCCCAAGAATTGTTGTGCCTTTACCATGCTTTTCTACTTTATGGCACAGATTAGGCACTCAAATGTTTCCTGATTAAGTGAAAATATTTTCACATTAACCTGTGCCAAAAGAATATTCACTTCTGGAAATTGATTTATAAATCATAAGCACAGTTGGCGTTATGTTAAAATGAGCTACTCTTTTTTTCCCTGGCACCTTTCTTTGTGTTGTTTACTCAAACAGACGATGTAATGTTTTTCTTTTTACCTCTTCAGGTGACATCTCTTGTTCTTCTGCTTGAAGGTACATCTCTTGAAGTTTTTCCTTTAGTAACTGCATTTCTATTTCATTAATTTGGCTCTCACTTAGGTAGGTTTCTATTTCACATTCATACCCATCTCGCTGATCTTCCTCAGGGATGTGAACAGCCCAGTCAGATGTCAATAGCTGGTGGGATATATTTATATGAACCAATTTTATAGAAAAGATATTCCATTGAATTACTCAAAGAATTTATAATTAAACATTATTAATTAATAACACACTGTGGCCATAGAAAAGCTTACTGGCCTTGTATAATTCCAGATTTCTATCAGCATACTTTCCTCTGCTTATGTTCTAAAATTTAGTTTAAATCCAATAAACTTAAAATTCTAAATGAGTAGTCACTTTTTCCCCTTTGGTTCTGTATGTCAGAATTATTAAATATGACTTTTACCTGTTCTATTCTGGAGTATACTGTCACAATTTCTGGGATATTGTTGAATTCATTCAGAAAATTTTGGATCTTCATCTGAAAATCTCGAAGCCATGTAGAAGATACTTTCATTTCTGAAGAGTGCATAATCTCATTACGACACTTAATCAACTATAGAGAGATAAAAAGATAAAAGGCTTCAAAATCAAACAGTGGGGTAAACAGATTTTTTTTTTTGAGATAGAGTCTCACTTGTCAGCCTCAGTAGAGTGCCATGGCATCACAGCTCACAGCAACCTCAAACTCTTGGGCTCAAGCAATTCTCTTGTCTCAGCCTCCCAAGTAGCTGGAACTACAGGTGCCCATCGTAACACCTGGCTATTTTTAGAGACAGGGTCTGCTGTTGCTCATGCTGGTCTTAAACCTGTGAGCTCAGGCAATCCACCTGCCTTGGCCTCCCAGAGTGCTAGGATTATAGGCATGAGTCACCATGCTCAGCCAGGTAAACAGATCTTGTGACTCCAAAAGAAAATCACAGAAAAGCTCTATTTTTATTTTTTTGAGACAGAACCTCACTTTGTCACCCTGGGTAGAGTGCCGTGGCACCATAGCTCACAGCAACCTCAAACTCTTGGGCTTAAGTGATTTTCTTGCCTCAGCCTCCCTGGTAGCTGGGACTACAGGCACCTGCCACAACGCTTGGCTATTTTTAGAGATGGGGGTCTCACTCTGGCTCAGGCTGGTCTCGAACCTGGGAGCTCAGGCAATCCACCGGCCTTGGCATCCCAGAATGCTAGGCTTACAAGCATGAGCCACTGTATCTGGCCCCTTAGAAAGGCTCTGTTAGTGACAAAATCAGTCAGGGTGGTCTTTAGATGATGGGCTAAAACTTTCTTGGGATCATGTGCATAATTTGGATGAGTTGGCTGTTAAGCAGGACAAGCAGTGGTGGCAAAAACACCCGTTGGGCCCGATAAATGTCCTAGGTGGGCTGCATGTGGCCCGTGGGCCATTGTTTGAGGGCACCTATTATAGACAGTATACATACATGATAAGTAGATACAAGTCTGTATCTTCTGTATGCTATGGCTGCATGGCTGACTTACCATCAAAGATTGTGTTTCACAGCTGGTCCCCAATACCCACCTAACTGACTCAGTGTATGGTTTCAAATTCTGACAGCTCTCTTACCTCTGTGACTTTTTTTCGATCAATCACAAAATGATCGCAGGAGTTGATAAGACTTAAAAGAGCAACTGCATCACATTCCTCAGGTCCTCGTTTGTCTGTCAGTCCTCGGGGCATGAATGCCTGCAGTACAAGGAGGCAGGAGAGAGACCTGAGTCTCCTCCAACTCTAGGAGCTGGAGAGACAACAGTTATTTGCTTATTTTCCAGATAATGACTGGCTGAAATTCTCTTACACACCGAGGTTTCAAGTTAGAGGCACATGAGTCCACAATGCAAGCAGGGAAACCAGTGGCACAGCCTTGACCAAGAGCAGTATCTGAAGAGCTTCTCTATCCCTCTGCTTTTAGGTGTACCTGACATAACTGGTTTTCTGTCCTGTCTGAAGGGCACATAAGCAGAAAGTACAGGTAGGATGTCACCTTTTGCTTCCTTACTGAAATTCCAGTGACCGACATGCTTGCTTTGGCAGCATATATACCAAAACTGGAGCAATACAGAGAAGGTTAGCATAAACCCTGTGCAAGAATGACATGCAAATTCCTGAAGCATTCAGAGTAAAAGAAAAAAATTTCACTAGCTGAGTTGTTGAAGAAGATTTAAAAATAACACAATTACTCTAAAGTGGACACTTTTTAAATGACTTGAGAAAACTCAGTACAGTAGTATTAAGTTAAGAGTTTGGGTTTAGAGGAGTGCAACAGAACTAACTGGGTTCAAATGCCAGCTCTGCTACTTGTCAGATGTGTAACCCTGGCCAAGTTACTTATCCTCAGATTCCTCATCAGTAAATGGGGAACAACTGTTCTCATCTACCTCAAAGGATGCTGTGAGAATTAAATAAGTGAATGCAGGTAAAGCTTCAACACAGTGCCCCACACACGCTCATTAACAGGCCATAAATGCGGGCAATTATCACATCAATGGTGCAAGGTGAGAAAGACCCACCTAGGAGTGACAGCTGGAATCCTATGGATTTGAGGTACTACACATACCAGAAGGCCCTTGTTCTAGAATCTAGCATGATGGTGCCTTTAGTAGGATTTTATGGCACAGACTCCCAAAATGGTATTCTGGCAAAGCCTAGGCATAGTTCTTTCCTGAAGTATTTCCCAACTTGCACTGGATGCAATAACTTTACCAGGCTAAGAATTTCATGGGTACTTTCCTGCCAAGGGAGTAGAACAAATGACATACAAAAAATTACATATAATTAGAACTCTAAATAAAAGCGACCTGTTCTACTGAAAGCAAACACATTTCAGTAGATAAGCAACTACAATGGCTCTTACAGGGCTGCTCACAACAGTATTCTGAAAAGGCTGGGGTAAGTGCTGATGTACCCCAAGGAGATTTAGGGCTATGTTCCCAATGGCGGTAGAATTATACACCTGAGCCCCATGTAACTAAGAAAAACTTAGTAGATGCTAAGTGGCCCCTATCAGAAGGTAAAGTAGACAGTACCATCACCATCTTCCCATGCCATAACAGCTACCGACACTGCCAACCCTCTGAGAGAAGCCTAGTACGGGATGCTACAAAGGTTAACAAAGAGGCTAACTTACCACAGGCAAACTAATGCAAATATTGCTTAATTCACCTGCTGCTGAGAAGAACATGTGAAGTTAGAGGGGCCTTAAGTGTCTCCAAACCAGGCATCATTTTTTCCTTTCCATTCTAAGGCAGGTCCTCTCTGGCATTTTCTCACCAAGATCAATCTCTTCCATGTTAAGGTTTTATTTTAGTAATTAATCCCTTTCTTCAGAAGTAGAAGCCAGCAGGGAGGCTGTACTGCCTCCTTGCAGTGAAATAAGTGTCCCACACAGCAAACACGCGGTGGAGAGTAACATGTTACTGCCTCTCTCTCTCTCTAACCTCTTGTGTCTCTTCACTGAGTAGGAGGAGACAAGGCAGGAGAAATAAACAGGGGTCCGGTCATGCTGAGCTTTATCAGCTCCCTTCCTCTGGGAGTGTAGACTTTACTCTAAGGCCATCAGGAAGCTACCCAAGGGTTTTGGGCAAGGGGATGAAACGATCTGATTCCTGTTTGAAGCCTGCACATCCTGCTGTGTGAAGAACCAACCAGAGGTCCCCAAAGCAGCACAGCCAGCCAGGCAGGAGAGGGTGAGAGCTATGATGTGGAGATGGAGGAGAGGATTCCAAAATTATTTTGCAGGTATATATAAGGCAGGTATTAAGAGGGAAAGAAATGAAACAATAATGCTTCTGGAGAGGTGGGGGTCGAGATAAAAAGTCCTACTTTGGAAATAAATAAAAAGTGCTGTGGAGAAGCTGGTAGGGAGGGTCAAGTAAGCAGTTGGACATGTACATTTGGAGCTCAGGAGAGGGGTAGGGCTGGGGCACTGATTTGGCAGCCATGAGCATAAAGGGAGTATTTAACTCCATGGGCCTGGGTAGAATCACCAGAGAAAAGGAGGACAGAAGGACAGAAGAGCCCCAGCCCTGAGTCCCAAGGGAGGCTAAATGATACTCATAAGGAGGCTGAACAAAAGGCATGGAGATGGGCAGAAAGCCAGGAAAGTTTTTTAAGAAGAGTCACCAGGCTTGGCGCCTATAGCTCAACCGGCTAAGGTGCCAGCCACGTACACCTAAGGTGGTGGGTTCGAATCCCCAGCCCGGGCTCGCCAAACAACAATGACGGCTGCAACCAAGAAATAACCGGGCGTTGTGGCGGGCACCTGTGGTCCCAGCTACTTGGGAGGCAGAGGCAGGAAACCCGCTAGAGCCCAGGAATTGGAGGTTGCTGTGAGCTGTAATGCCACGGCACTCTACCCAGGGGGACAGCTTGAGGCTCTGT
>CAUYTI010063265.1:0-21775 GCA_963575145.1 Galago senegalensis
AAGAAGAAGAATATTATAAAGGAAATAAGTAAGAAGAAGAATATAATAAAGGAAATAAGAAAGAAGAAGGATAATAATAAAGGTGTCTCTGGAAGTTCTCCTCGGTGTCTCTCCCTTCGCGGGCGGAGGGAGACGACAATGTATTACTAGAATACCAGTGGGAGATGTTCAGTAATAATTGGACATATAGATATGTGGACTTATGATTTTTTTTTAAGACAGAATCTCACTCGGTCACCTAGGCTAAAAAAAGTTCAGGGGTATTATTATAGTTCCCTGCAGCCTTGAAACTCCTGGGCTCAAGTGATCCTTTTGCCTTGGCCTCCTGCGTACCTGGGACTGCAGGTGTGCACCACCATGCCTGGCTAATTTTTCTCGAACTGCTAACTCCAAGAGATCCTCACACCTTGGCCTCTGAAAATGCTAGGATTGCACATGAGTCACCATGCTTGGCCAAATTTTTGTTTTCGTAAATGAGAATCATGTTTTGTCTTTTGTCATCTTTTTTTAAAACCCACCAGAACCATGGTTTGTAGGTCTCTAACTTTGTGTTAGCTTGAATCATAGTTAACACCAATATTTAAATAGTGTATTTAGCTGTATTAACTAGTGTTTTTAAGGCATATATACAAAACTAGATATTGGTCCATATTTTTGAAAGCATGCAATCTTAAAAAATTAGAATAAGGCAGAAAGAAGAGGCAGCTCAGATTGTGGAAAGAGCATTGATTATTTGAATTAGATCTCTAGTCTTAACTTTATTATTAACTATAGGTTAGTAGCTAAGAATTATAACTACACACAGCTACTAAAAATTTTCTAGACCACAGTTTCCTTAATACTAAAATGATACAGTAAGATTTGATGACATCCAAATTCTCTTCCACCTATAACATTAAATAATCCTCTATATTCCCATTTAAACATGATATTAAAACACACATTGGCAAGTATGCATCTTGGTGAGTAGGGGAGGATGTACACTTGATTTATTTTGCTGAGTAGTCATGATGCTGATTACATTGCTATTGAAAAAGCAGTGGTACCAGGATTTAAGTGACTAGATCCAGGCCTCATCTCTGTCAACAGTGACAGAGAGGGCCAGTCTGGGGGCTTGTCATCCGTTAAGTACTGTTTATCTGTAGCTTAGTTGGGGTTTATAAACTGTGTTTGATTTTGTTCTGTCAAATTTATGAATGAAATCACCTCCGTCTTGTGACTGTCATATGCTATAACATAGTTTAAGGTGATGCTTGATTTACTAGACACAGAGCGCATGTCATCCTTGTAGCTCTGCGTCACTACCTGTTGTGGTTCCTTATACATTGTCCACACCTTGATAATTATTCCTTTGTAAATCTAATCCTTCAGAGTCATCTAAGTGTGGTATCTGTTTCTTGTGGGTGGGGATCCCATTTGATACACCAGGTTATAATCATTTTTTAATTTATGCTTTAAAGATTTACCTCCTGTAAAATATTCATTAAGTATTAATCACCATGTTCTAATACCATAAGTAGAACTATGGTAGCTACTGTACTAAATTTCCACATATCAGTTACTTGAACACCAATTGCAAGAAAAATGCTGCTGAGATTACAAGATCCACCCCTCTCCCTGGCTTTTGATAAGCTAGGTAGTTATAAAAAAAGATGATCTAGTAAAGAAACTTCAAAAACAATTACAATATCGTTTGTATGTAAAAAGGGAAATAACAGGACAGAACTATCAGCATTATGGTGCCTGTAGCTCCTGACTCTGTGACATACTACTACATAAGCTTACCTATGTTATTTATCCATCTTATTACTATGTCATGTCCTCTGGGTAGATTAAAAAATATGTATAAATCAGAATTTATTCCATTACCTATATGTTATATTCATATTCTAGACCTCTCCACTTATAACTTTGATTAATAAATAAGATACATATTGGAAAAATGGGTAAATTTAGACGTATTTTGGCAGTTCAGCCATTGAAAACAGGTGTTTTGAGAGAAGTCTCACCAGTACACATCAGCATGCCCCCAGCCACTGCAGCATAAGGTAGATCTCTGCTCCTCTAGCTGTCTTACCCCTGACTTTGACCTGCTATGCAGTGAAAAGAGTTGACCGTTTGTGCCTTAGTTGGTGTAATGAGGAGGAGTATATGCTACGTTCTGAATGTTTGTGCCCACCCAAACACATGTGTTAAAACCTAACCCCTATGTGCTGGTATGAAGAGGTGGGGTCTAGTGAGGGCTCCACTTTCATGAATGGGATTAGCACTTTATATTCATGTAAAAGAGGCCTGAGTGGGCCTGTTTACTCCTCTGCCATCTGAGTACACATACAAGGTGCCATCTATGAGGAAGGGCCTCCCACTAGACATCACATCTGCTAGGGCCTTGATCCTGGACTTTCCAGCCTCCAGAACCGTGAGCAGTATATTTCTGCTATCTACAAAATTATCTGGTCTAGCGAATTTAGTGATAGAGACCCACAGGAACTGAGACAACACATAGTCCAGATTTTTAGTACTGTTTACCAGTTTATGATGGAAACTATCCAATAGCTTATATAAAATAGGTAGCAAGTATTGGGTTAACAGAGGATGAATAATGATAAAGAATTTACTAAAGATTTTAGTGACATGCCTACTTTTTCCTCCTCATTTTCATGATTAATTTCTGTGAGCACACGGAACAAAAAGTTTGTCCATGTGTATTACCAAGATGTGAAATATTTTCCTCAGGAAAGAGGATTTTCAGAATAAACTGTATTGACTTTCAACCACTGAAATTATGTTCTGACTGTGCTATAGACTTATTAAATTAGATGATATAAGCAAACTTAGATGGTTTTCCTTTGCCTAGACGAGAACAGTACCTGCTATATGAAGGCTATTTAATAAATGTTGATTGAAGGGAAGAAGGAATCAAGGTCAGGGGGTAAAGAGGAAGAAGGGAGGGCAGGGGGCAGGAGAAAAAATGCTTATTTAACTTGGTTTCAATATTCTATTCTAATATATCACATTCTAATATAGTAATGAAAATTTATAATGTTTAGGTTATTTAAAACTCTACAATAATCACTAAGAAAATGTCAAACTTGGAAATAAGACTCTTAATGGAAAAATATTCCTATAGTGCTGCCTTGGCCTTGATTGCCTTAGTATTTCAGAGAAGTGCCGGAACGCAGCAACAAAGCTTGAGGCAAATTACAACTCTTGCTCAGCACAGGAGCAGACTGGAGGGTAAGGGGGTGGGTAAAAGAAACAAGCCCAATTGCAATGCCATAATTTGTCCTGGGGTTTTGGAAGACAATTTGCATATAATCATTAAAGCTGAAATTAAAGATATATTAAAGCCAAAATTAAGGATAGTGTTTACTGCTTAATAAATGATATATGTTTTATAACATCATTAAGGATGCTGCTTTTCTTAATTGTCGCAGACCATGCGATTTTCAGTGAGGTGCATATTAACTGCGGAGATAATAATGTTTCTATATGTTAATAATTTTAAATGACAAACACTTGAGCTATTTTCCAGCCACATGGGAGGGATCATTTACATCTTTAAAGGCTTATTTTACCATTAACCCCTTCATTTGAGTACAGTGGATAGCCATATGTAAAGTATTAATTTTTTACATTAGTGCTAATAGCAAGTATTTTAGACCCACTGGTGTGAGAAGATTAAAAGCCAGCGCATTAGGCATGCACCAACATTTCTGAGATTAATCCTTGTTAGAGCAACCTAGTGGGAACATGCAACTTGATTTTCTGTTTATTGATCAGATGCTTCTTGGTTCTTTTATCATGTAAAATGAAATTCCACAGAGACAATATTATATTGTATTAACATGCTGAATTTGAAAAATACAACACGGTGTTTAATTGGTCTAGTTTGACATTCTACTTTTAATGCCACTTACTATAAATACCAGTTATAGTAAGGGGGACTTGTGGACATAGGATACACCCTGAATGCTTGTCATGTGGCCCAGATGATAGACAAGTCATTGATGCATCTTCTAGTCATAAAGTCATGCCCCAAGGTCATGTTAACAATTAAGCTATGGGACTATTGGCTTGTTAGAAGAGGATTCAAGGATGCAGTGAAAACTAGAGGCACTCTGGCATGTTGTTAGATGTTTTGAGAAAAATATTTGAGAAAAAGGAAAGGGATAATATTTCTGTCTCTGTTTCTCTATACTCTTTCCTCTGACCTCCGTCACCTCACCTAGTTGCCCTATTAGCATAGAACAAGTCCTGGTCTCTCATCCTCATGTTCACTTTAATTAGAATAGATCTGAGGAGTGATATTCAAATATTGAATAACCAGCAGAGCGTGGACACAGACTAGTCAGGGGCACGGCAGCTGTGAACAACTGGGTGGTGAACAACTTGAGTGTTTGGCTAAAACGTAGCATTGATGGGGTGGTTGGTTTATCTCTAGATTGTCTGTGTGTCTTAAACCACCTCGAATAATGGCAGTCAAAGACCCTTAGTAATATCTCTCCTGAAAGGTTAGAAGAGAGTGAGGATAAAAAATCAGAAGGGAGAGGGGTGGTTCTACTGGAAGCAGCTTTACCTATTGGTGCTTGCGAGTGGTTTGGGGGCTGTTAGAAGGACCCAGATAAGTTGATTAATTGTCTCATTTTTTGATAAAGTTATCCCACTTTTATTTCTAACAGATACTGCTCATACGTTTTCAGAGAGAGAAGCCCAGCTCTCACTTGCATCCTTACAGTGGTGAATTTGTGTGTGTATATGGGTGATACACGCGTGTGCACCACCCACACCCGCAAACTCTCATCAGCTAACAGTGACTTTAGGTGTTCAGAGTTTATGCGGAACCTCTAATTTACATTAGCAAATTTATGGCAATTTTTGTTGTCAAATAGTGTAGAACTGTTCAGTTTTCTAAACCAATGGTTTTTAGTTTCACGCACTCTTCCCCGAATCAGTGAATGTGTAAGAAACCCCGATTTGTTTGTTCTGAATTTCAGTATTTTTTCCCCGTCCTGCTCCCTGTGCCAGCTCTGGACTCTGAATCTCATGCTTTTGCGCTCGATTCTTCATGTCTTATCCTTGAACTCACTGCGATTAGATTTATCTTTCTACCTTTTAGTTCACTGAGTCTGATATTCCCCAGTTTTTCTGCAGGTAAGTTGCTGGCACAGTCCCCAGTTTCTTTCTCATTTTACCTCTAAATTAGCATGGTATTGTATTTGGAAAAAAATGAAGAGCTTCATCACCAATAGCTCATTAAAACTCACCAGTTTTGAGTGTATCTGGAACAGGATTGGTTTAGATTGGCACGCTGATAAGGTTACAATGCTGCTATCTTTTCAAATCAATAGTTTTAACTAGCTGATTAATATTCAGCTTAAGGCAACAAATATAATTTTAATTGCTAAAATTTGCATAGAGAAATAGATTTCGTTACTAATTTACTTCTGTTGTCTAAGGCAGAGTCATTGTTCTTAAAATAAATATGTCAAAATGATTCCCACTCTTTTTTTTTTTTCCTAGAGACTTGTCAAACCAATTGGTTTGTTGAAAGCTACATTAAGTATTTTAAGATCAAATGATAAAATACTTACACCTTCCTGGTATATAGCTACGTAACTTATCTTGTTGGTTTTAGAGTAAGTTGACTGCCCCTGCCAAATCTGGGCTTTTTGAGCTCTGACCCTGTCTCACAATTAATAAAGATAAGTCAGACCCCGTGAAAGAAATATATATATTTCCTTCACATTTTCACTGGACCATGATTTCTGTTTTGTGGGAAACAGGACAAATTTACTTTTTGCCAGGAGTTCATGTAAAAACTTCTTACCTGTTATATTTCAATTTTTATAATCTAGTGATATTTTAGTTTCACTTATAAATTAATATCTGAGCTGATTCCTGACTAATTTTTTTCTGATCTAAAGCATAGCATGTATCTCTCCATCCATCCATTAATTCAGCTTTTTACATAATTAATTTCATTCGATCCTCATCGCAGTCCTCCAAGATCAATTTCAGGATCTTAATTTTGCAAATGAGAGGCCTGATTCCAAGAAGTTAAAAACCGTGTAAGTTCAGATTGTTAGGAGTGTACGTGGTTCATCTTTGTTCCCTAACACAGTCCTGGCAATGCCAGGAGCACCTGCTGAATGTTCATGAAGAATGAATGGATGACCCAGAACTCATTGACTAGGGCTAACACCAATTTAGTGACCTCCAAATGTTTGTAAGTACCACCGACATTTCTAGGTTTGCTTTTATTATCTTCTTTAACTATTGCAAAAACCCTCATTCTCGTGATGTTGCCGCTAAGGATTTTATGCCCGTTTCACAGAGGAGAAACATGTTTTAAAGGTTGTAAAGTCATTTGCCCCTGATCGCACAGCTGGAAAGGAGCAGAGTCAGGCATCAAACTTAGAGTCCGGCTCAGTAGGTTGTCGATGCATTGTGAGTGCTCAAAAACTGTTTGCTTTGCTGATGGCGATGATGTGGAATTAGACATTTTTTTTTGATCTATTGACAAAGCTATTTAGTAGTAATTATAGAATCTCCAAATTATACTTGCATGGATTTCCCCTGTAAACTCCTGGAACACCTTATATTCAGCCTACTTCTAACAATAAGAATTTATGCACACTTGTGTGTAAATGCATTTTTATCTGTATGTATGTGCACGTGTATATATGCGTGCGTGTGTGTGTGTATATATATATAAAAACACACAGATATAGTTAGAAATAAACATAAAAAACTAATACTGAAAACTCGTGATGTCTTTCTTCTTTTTGTACAGTTAATTTGCATTTTAAATCCCTTCAAATGTACCAATGTACTGGATTTTAGAAATGTATTTTGGAAACAGCTAATTATGATTTTAGTAAATGACGCATTCTTTAATTGCTTAAAAATTAGGGTTTTCACATGAAGAAGTTGAGCACAGAAATTGCCGCTTTTATAACGTAATTTGAGAAAAGAATACTGATTCCACCTTCAATCATGTAGTAGTAAAACCATGTCTGTTTCTGGAGTCTGTTTCTGTAGTTAGTTGACCGTGTGTCCACAAAGACAGCCTTGCTTTTTAACCCATTGTGTACACGTTTTTCTGTATTTAATTCTGTCGATAAAGGACCTGGGAGCTGTGAGGGTAATGAGGAGGAATGATAGTTTGGATGTATTCTTTCCTGAAATGCCGGTTGAATTAAATCTTTCATTCCCACTGCAGACATACAAATCTATAATCTCTTTTCAAAATGAATCCAGAACAGGAGTCTGCGTTCTTTTATTCTTGGTCAGGAGATTAAAATTGATCACAGGCCACACAAGGGAGGCGGATGTAGTATCATAGCTCAATGTGGTTAACAAGGACAGCGCTTGCCTTCTGTTCTCCTTAACCGTGCACTTACAAGTTACAAATATTATTGATTCTAGGGGTCGTCTGAGGCTGTGGGGAGGTTGTGTGACTTGACAATATTTTGCTGTTTTTAAAGGATCAGAGCTATGAGCCTTGATAGCAACGGAGACAGACATAGTTTAAATTTGACAAATGAAGATGTATACTTTTTTGAGCTGCTAAAAATCCTTCATGTAGAAATAATGAGTGGAAATTTGATAGTTGATTTAGCATAGGTCAAATGACTTCCAGTGAAAGAAAGAAAATAACGCTTTAATTATTACCCTTTCATTAAAATGAATTGATGATAGGTTTGTCATTGTAAATCTCTGCTTTAAACAAATGAATAGTGCTTAGAAGATCCTTTTACAAGACATCATTTAAATGTAAGTGGGCATAGTTTACCTAAAACTATTTGAAAAGGTAGCGTAGGTGGATGATACGTGAATAATTACCTGCTAATCTTTACAGCATGTTATTTTTTTTCTTTCTTGTGAATAAAACTGCTCTATGAACAGTTAGAAAATTTAAGGTGCCGCAGATCCTTATGTATACCAAATTTTCAGACTAGGTTAAGGCTCCTTTATTTCTCCTTAACAATAAAGATTATATGCTACCCCTATAATATATTTTATGGAAGGGTAGAAGAAACCACTGTATTTCAGACTTTTAACTGGTTTAAATCTGGCTTTGCCACTTACTAGCTATGAGATTTTAGAAGATGCTTTTACTTCCTTGAACCTTAGTTTGCTCATCTATAAATGGGCATAAAGATATCTAGTCTATGGGGCCATTGTGGAGCTCAAAAGATGGGAAATATTTTTAAGTAATAAATGAATTTACAAATGTAAATACTTATAATATGTATTGTTTTTGAGCTTACATGATGTTGAGCCTATATTTAAGACAGTGGTGAAAAGACTTTCTCTCTCTTTTGATTTATAATCTGTAGAATACACAGGTAAACAGGAAGTTAGGATTTCAAAAGTGTCTAGACTGTAAACTGACTAAACTAGATTTAATTGTTGATACAGTACTGGCCTTACACACACCATGTTCTAAGAAGGAGAACTGCAGTGGCTTAGCATTAGAATATGCCTTCTTTAAAAAGCATGAAAATATTTACAGTGATTTAAAAACAAGGCCCTGAAACCATATATCAGAATAGAAATCACCTATTCTGAAACTTAGAAAAGTGTATTAAAACACTGACTTCTCAATTCATTAAACCAAAGATGTTTGGGATGTTATTCATTATTTTACATTGACTTAAAAAACATGAAATTTTTATTGATACTGTCATGTGTCAATATATACTCTATATTCTATCATTACAGTGGTGTTTAGTTCTTTTGAGTATAATTTAATTTATGAATGTATGTCTATTATATAGCTCATCAAGAATTTAAGTAATTTCCAAAGGGCAACATAGAATTTCAATTTGCTCTCCCTAATTAATCCACCCTTCACTGTTACTATAGGTTCTTCCTCTGGTAGTAGGAAAAAAGAAGTCTTGACCATTTGCCTATGTAATGTGCACAATTAAAATGAAAATAGGGCGGTGCCTGTAGCTCAGTGGTTACAGCGCCAGCTATATACACCCAGGCTAGCAGGTTCGAATCCGTCCCAGGCCAGCTAAACAACAATGACAACTGCAACAAAAAAATAGCTGGACATTGTGGTGGGCTCCTTTAGTTCCAACTACTTGGGAGGCTGAGACAAGAGAATCACTTAAGCCCAAGAGTTTGAGGTTGCTGAGAGCTGTAATGCCATGACACTCTACCCAGGGAGACATAGTGAGACTCTGTCTCAAAATAAATGAATAAAATGAAAATAATTTCCATTATTAATTAAATTTCTCATGTCTGTTTAAGTGGTTCATAATTCAGTAGTCAGAACAAGTCAGGGGAGGGAGTATACAAAGTTTCATTTTCCAGGTAAAGAATGTCAGCTCCAGAGCGGTAGGCTGGTGTGTAACTGGCAGGTGAGAGCAGACTTAGGTGTGGCAAGGTTAGCTTTATATTTCTAATGTCTAAGAGTATTTTGGTTTTGGTTTCAGACTTTAGAAAATTAGCAGCAGGTAAACAGAACATGAGTGCGCCCTTCTGGGGTGTTTCAAATCCTTGTAGAAAAGCAGTCCCTCCCTCATTCAACCTTTTAGATTTGATGTGTTTCTTTAAAAGCATAAGAATTCTTCTAAAGATTATTTTTAATCAGGTAAATATTACATAATCCAAGTCTATATATATTATCCACTCCAAATCTAATTATTGCGGTGTTGCAGTTACTATAATTCATTATTATTTCTTCTTTACTTGATCTTAGCCAAAAGGCTGAGAAGTGATTAATTCTTACCTCATAAGAAAGCACCCCACAGGGTGCTCCAAAGGAGCATGCATGGGGGAAATGGGGACTTGGAACTAAATGTCCTTATATTGACAAAAACTACAGTACCAAATTTTGCAGAGGTAGCCAACAGGTACAGAATATGTTATGCATGTTTTGTAAACTTTTGCAATGAATATTATGTAAGTGAAGATACACTTAGCTACAATTTCCCCTTGTCACTATGTAGGGCAACTTCGAGGATCCCCTGTATGGGATATGTTGTCCCCTGTAGTGATTCCCGGGGGGGGGGTGTCTGATGTTTTCCCTCTCTGGCAGACTTTCCTTTCCCTCTTGGCCTGGCATTACCACCGGAATACCTTCCTGTGTGGGCATCGTCATGAGATGGCCCCCATCCTCATCTGATTTGCCTCGTTTAAATTGATTCTCATAGTTACAATAAATGCACTGGTATTTTGTTGCTTTTGTGGTGTTTAATATTCTCCTTCGATAAATATCTTTGGCTATATTATTTCTAAAATTAATCATAGGTCAGAAGCCTTGAAAAATACTTAAAAATCAAGAATGACCATTCCTAAAATCAAAGTTATTTCTCTGAACATTGCTTCTTTCTATTTTACCTGTACACAGTGTTCATACACTGGAGAAACTTCTGTTTTTAAGTCTGTGTCTACTTTTCTTTTACCAACAGCAAGAAAGTGTGTACTGGTCCTTCTCCTAGCATCCAGCATCCGCATTCCAGTACCTCTCCTCCTGAGTCATCCCGCCTCGTGTCCATTCAGCTCCCTTTCTCTTTCCTCCTTTAATACTGCTTGTGCCTTGGGCTGCACCGTGGCCGTCTCTTCTGATGACTGTACACATTCTCTCATCAGCATCTCGGCCTCTCAGGACCACCTCTTGGCTGATAATTTTCAAAATCTGTTTGTCCAGACCAGATTTTTCTCATGAGTTTCAGTCTGTTGTTCCATGCTTTGTTAAATATGTCCAAAATGGAACGGTATTATTCTTCTAGAATCTTCCCCTGTTCTTCTACATTGTACCACTAGTTTTGAGGCACCTGAAGTTGAAACTCAGATTTAGCCTAGCTCTTTGCCTCTACTCCATATGACAAGGGACCAAATCCTAAGGGGTTAAGTTCTAAATATCTTGAGAGTATATTTTTATTCTTCTGCAACCATGCCGCCAGGATCTTCGTATAAGCCCCATTTTCCCTGTTAAACTTGCTGAAATAGAAGAAGAGAATGAAAATATACCTCTAGGGAATATGGAGGCGCAATTTTAAATGTGAGATATAGAATTTCTTTGAAGTATTAAAATTCCATTCAAAATTTGCATTGCATTCCATAATCTCTTTGTATTTGTCTTAATAAAAATACCATCATTTAAATTACTTATCTGTCAATGAAACTGTTGCCCAAGGCGGGTAAACTGTGGTTCGTACTGAGGTCGTGGACACCCCCTGCCATGCCACGGCAGCGGTGGTTACTAGTAACCCAGGTTGAGAAGAGCACGGGAAGTTCTCCTTTCTTATCTGGATTTGTGCAGTGCCCCCTTCTGTGATCTGCCTCTTTTTATTCTTCCTCCCTGCAGTTTTTGTCTACACACCACTACCAATTCATCCACACTAATATACAAAGCTGATCGTATCGTTACAAACACCCCAGTGTAGTGTGAACGGCTCTGGGCCCTGTCCACCTGTCAGAGTTCCAGGCTTGCTGTTCCCTGTTCTTTCCTAGCTGCTTCCTATATTCTGTTTCTTGGCAGATTGAACTCATATCCCGTCCTGCTTTGTAGATGCAGCTCATTCTTTTCCTTTCTCCATGACTGGAAACTTTCATTGTCTAAGACTCAGCTGTGTGTGCTGTCTCCAAACCTATCCATTCCTCTCTCATAGCACATATCTTGCTGTGTTCTAAATTTCTGATGACATGTCCTTCCACTACACTGGAAGCTATTCATCTGTGTGTTCACAGGAACTAACGTGTCACATAGCACGTAGTAGGCATTCAGTAAATATTAACAAATAAGCAATTTAATAAATACCTAGCATTTCTGTTTTCAGCTCATCTTCATCACAGTTCTTAAAACATTTCACTGGTTTCCAAATCTAAAAGTTGAGCTTGTCGGACAGTGCCTGTGGCTCAGTGGGTGAGGTGCTGGCCCCATATACTGAGGGTTCAAACCCAGCCCCCCAGGCAAACTACAAAAAAAAAAAAAAAGTCGGGCATTACAGTGGGTGCCTGTAGTCCCAGCTACTCGGGAGGCTGAGGCAAGAGAATCACCTAAGCCCAAAGAGTTGGAGGTTTGCTGTGAGCTGTGACACCACAGCACTCTACTGAGGATTAATAAGTGAAACTCAGTCTCAAATAAATAAATAAATAGAAGTTGAGCTTGCCAAGCTGTATTTTACTTTTTTTTTTAATGTAGTGTGAATTTCAGAACTAGATATATCATGATTATACATCAAGCCTGCTAAGTTGTATATGGTTAATTAACAATAATTAAGGAAATTTCAGTTGGGACTAAGTTTTGGAACGTGTCTGTAGTTTAACTGTTATGATGGTTGTTATGGCATTTTACATATATTAAAATTGTGTTAAATGTTGAGGAAGCAATCATATCAAGGAATGTAAATGTATGAGAATAATAGGATTTTTAACAGGTAAAACTACATAAAGATCATTTATGACTGTGCTCCATATGCTATCACTGTGCTAAGCAGTCGTCTTATTATTGAGCTATATTATCTCAATTAATATGTCTTCAAGGCAGGTTTTATAGATAGATTGAGACTTAAAATTTAAATCACTCTGACTATGCAGTGTCACACAGCCTAGTATGAAGTAGTGGGGTAGAGATATGAACATAGTTATGTTTGATGTTAAAAACCATTGCTTTCCCTTATATCAGACTTATAAATTCTTGTCTAAACTCCTGTTCATTTATGGTGTCTAGTGGCTGTTGGGTATGAACGGTTACAATGCGTTTTGATATTTACAACCATAGTCTGCAGATTTGAAAGGCACAGGGTAATTGACTTAATTTTAGAGCTGAGAAATGTTGACTCTTCAGCCACTTCTGAGTGATAGGCTCCTTGAACAATGTAAAGAAAGGTTTAGCTCCTCTATACATACGCATAATAAAATGCACAGTTATACAAAGGCACAAGTATCTCATAGTCTACCAGAAAACCCCAGGAAAAGTTTCTAGATAATCTACCTATTTGTGGATAAACCAGCTGAGGTCCCACATTTCTAGAATTGCTGACCATGTGCGTTTATCAAAAGTACCTTTCGGAAGTGATTGTCTTATGAGATTTTCTGAATTTCTACAACAGTATTCTAACTTTAAGTTGTTTGCTCAGTAGCTTGTCAGTGATACTAAATACATCCCAAATGTATGTAAGCATGGAAGTATTTAGTATTTTATTTCTATCTAACATATGTCTTATAAATATCTACTGACATAAGTATCTTCTTGGAAAATTTATAACATCATAGTAATGGCTTACAGCAGTGGTTCTCAACCTTCCTAATGCCCCCATGTATTTTGTTACAAAGGGGTTGTGACCCACAGGTTGAGAACCACTGGCTTAGAGTAAGATAAGATAAATTTTCACAGAAATGTATCATTCAAAGTATAAGAGGAATTTGCATAATTAAAGTGATACGACACTAAGCCATAAATATCTTCACAAGATAAAATAATTATAGGGCAGCATGACCAATATCTGTGCTTGTGAATTACCTTTTTACCTGTTAGATTAAATTGTTACCACAGTATAAAGCCAGATTATGCTCCTATATACAGATAACAGCTCTATAAAGAGATACAATCTTATAATTTTTCTCATTTTAAAGATGAGGAAACTGTAGCTAAAAGTATGATGAGCTATGTAAGTAACATGGTCAAGAGTCATTAGCCAGATCTCATTCTGAACTGAGCGACTCTTTTGTTTTACAGGTAGGGTGAGAAGCACAGAGATATAGAAAATAAGGTTGGCTTGGTGCCTATAGCTCAAGCGGCTAAGGAGCCAGCCATATACTCCAGAGCTAGCAGTTCAAATCCAGGCCTGCCAAACAACAATGACAACTCCAACCAAAAAATAGCCAGGTGTGTGGCAGGTGCCTGTAGTCCCAGCTACTTGGAAGGCTGAGGCAAGAGAATCGCTTAAGCCCAGGAGTTGGAGGTTGCTGTGAGCTGTAGTGCCAGGGCACCCTACCCCCTACCCAAGGCAACAGCTTGAGGCACTGTCTAAAAAAAAAAAAAAAAAAAAGAAAGAAAGAAAAAAGAAAATAAGATCTATTAGCCGAGATGGCTAACAGGCCCAAAGCCTGCCTCTGGCCCCCTTATGCTTGTATTGTTTGATTTTCCAGAGCTGTGAAGGCCAGAACAGACTTGGGTAATTCAAAATGGTTATTAACTTGCATTTCAGTCTTAATCTCCGACCCGAACTCTTGCATTGCATTTCAGTGCGTCTCATTCTAGTATTATAGCAAAGATTTCTTTAGCTTTCAAGGAAACCGTTTAAATGCATTAGCTAAAGAATGATACATTACAAATTGTTACAGAAAGAAAGTTTTTCCTATACAGACTAATGTGATTTCAGAATTCACTAGAGGGACCGCAAATAAAAAAAAGGTTATCGGTGCCTGTATTTAAGAATTTATCTGAGTAAAAATATATATAGAGAGAAGTACAATTAAAAAAAATACCTTGGAGAAAGTCACTAGTACAATACAATGAATGTGGGGTACATTTACTGGTGATTAACACATTAGTAATTCTTTGGCGGTTCCATTTTTAAAGGGGTCTTCTCCCTTCTACAAAATGTGTGTTTATGGTGGCAGCTTTAATGCTGCCTCCTGCTGTGCAGTTCAATAGAGTATGTTTTTAGGTGGCTGGTGGAGGTTTTTTTCGTTATGTATGTCGATGGAGATAAGTGTTTTAATTACTTTTTTAATGTCTGCGCTTTTGTATTTTTCTCCTCTCTTGCCTTTTTATTTCCTGCTGTTGAGATTACTGCCTCATCGCCACAGCAGGTGGCTGTGGCAAATTTGTTTTCTTTGTAAGCCTGGTAGATTTATTTTGTAATATAACTGTTCCTTTTTAGTATTTTATTATTAATGACTTCTTTACTTTGGGATATCGGATACTTACACAGTCCTAAATAGTCATTTCCTAACCCCATCTAAGAACTCCCATCATTAAGAAAAATAAAAAAAAACCAAACTTTTGCCTGAGGCATCATTGTTGGAGCTCTTTGCTTACTCTGACTTCACAGTGTGGGGATTAAAATTTAAGGAAATTGTTTTATAGCAAAAGCCAAATGAGAAAAAAAGAAATGGAAAAAAAATAAAAGGGAAGGAAATAGAGAGGAGAGGAGGCCCAAGGGAGGAAACATGGTTGAATAAATAATACCAAACTCAAAGGACTAGGGATAGTTTTGTGACATACACATGAAATTATATTAATATATCTTTTCTAGAAACAATATTTTTAACCAGACCTTGTACTTATATTAAGGTTGAATTTTAATTATTAAAATAACTTCTCCTAGTTATAAGAAAGTTACAGAATGATGAAATAATGGAAATGATGGAATAATTCCAAAATGATGAAATATTACAAAATGATGAAAAAAGACTTCTTTTCTCATACAAGCCATAGCTAGAATAAAAGATAATGTGAAGTCTGAGTATAGAAATTATTTTTCAGGAAAATAAAATATACGCTACGATCCTTTATCCATTTTTGCCAAGAAGACTCTTATTAATCAAAATACAATCTCTCTGTTTATTTTTCCAAATATATAAAGGAAGTAAAACGTAGGAGACCAAAAATGCCTGGTGAACCATATTCTGATTTTATTATGTGGAATTGCTGAATATTTATTACAATTCAAACGAAATCCTCTCGAGGAATTTTAACTACTCAGATTCAAGCCATTCCCTGTGTGTGCTGCACTTGTTCATACATTCCATTGTTTTTATATGTATGGTTTTTCTTGCCTGTGCAAACTCTAACTTGGAACCTGATGGTAAGTTCTAGTATGATACTATATGATCTAGTATAAAAGGTAGTTGAAATACATTTGTAATGATGGAATCATCATCCTTGGTTACTTTATTCTCTCTGTAACACTTTTCAGACTTCAGTGTTTTATAAATTAAATGCCAAGAGAGGACCTTGGTTCGGTATCTATCAGGTTATGAAAAAGTATATGAGAATGTTCAGTATTCCCCTTGGTCCGGGACTTCATTACTGATACGTGCGTCTGTAAAATACAAAACTACTGTGTGTGAGGGAAAAGTTATGGTTTGAAATGGGACACCATTCACATTTTTTAAAAGTGTTAATCTTGTTATGTTCGAACCAATTGTGTGATACTCACAATGTGTGTGGTCACGTTGAGAGAAAGACTAGATGGCAGTGACAGGAGACAGATGTTTAATGGGGATTTGAGAAATCAATGAAATGAATGCTATTGTGATGCATGGTGATCTAATTTCATATGTGCTACATTGAATCACTCCTTTCTTTCTGAATTCAGTCTGAACCCTCAGAACTCAACATATTTACAGTGGCACGGGGGAGAAGACAGGAGTTTGATTGAGAAAAGAGTCACAATAGGGCACCATTGATCTGCTCTCTTTCTAATCAATATATAGGTTCTAGAATGATAACCCATATGGCACTATTGTCCCTTGGAAGTAAGATATAAGTCCTTCGAGTGACCTTTAAGCGACAGATGAAAGTCTTTATAATCCGTCATGGAATTATGGCATGCTTAGGGCCTTGAAAGGAATATTTTACTTCCATATCATAATCCCAACTGTTTTGATTTAATACAGAAATAATTTATTTTCTAAAACATGTAAGTGCGGGTAGATGCACATACATGTATACGTAGTTATATTTTTTATGATTTTATGCATATATTTATACATCTTATAGATAGCTTTCCAAATGGCTTCTTATGATTAATTACAATATCTTCAGGACTTGTATTTATTACGACTCTCTTTGTCATGTGAACCTTTTTTCATGCTTTTCACATTTTCCCCAAGGCAGTAATAATGACCTACGTTTGAATGCAGTTTTAGATTCACCGTAGTGCTTTATGTTCCCTTTTCTATTTAATTTTCTAAACAACCCTTTGAAGCCATTAGAACAAAACCGTTCTCTTCTTCCTACAGCCGAGGAATTTGAGAACCATAGTATTAAGCAGTTTTACCCAAGTTGAGTTAGAAATGGAAATAATGGGACTAGAACCCAGTTCCTCAGACTCCTTGGTCAGTCCTGTCTGATGTTTTACTGCTCTGATTTTTGACAGGTTAAACGGCAGAGTGTCTTTATCCTGTGGCTTCCCTGGTTGCGACACCTATGTGGTTTGATGTCATTGTCACCTGTAGAGTGAATGAGGTTAGAAAACTCTTTCTGGCCACAGCCTTCTATTCTTGCCAGAGCCATGAAGTGTCGTGGACTCTGTGACACCATCCTCCTGTCTGATAGTGGCCTTTATTTAAGCGTGTAATAACATTAACTGTCCATGTCATGAATCAGGTGAACTTTTAATTTATGTCTACTCAAACACAGCACTTTATTATCAAACAGAGCCATTAAGAAAGAGAATGAAAATTAGAGGAAACACTTATTCCCGTCTTTGCAAAGCGTAGTATGTAGCTGTTCCTCACGTCATTTTCCCAGTAAAATGATGAAGCTGTTGTTTATATCCATAAAGAATGTAATTTACTTGGCCAAAGTCATCATAGCATGTGGTGTGCTAAAACTACAATTTTAATGCGGGAAGTTTGATTTCAGAGGTTTAACTCTTACGCAATTCCCTCTGTTTACAGATAGATACAGAAATAAGTCAGGTGGCATGAAGACATTGTGAAAGATGGAATAAACAAAAATAAAGTCAATTGCTACCTTAACTTTTCTTTTACGGAGACACAGGTTTTTGAAATAGTCTTTCACAAAGAGAGTGGTCTTAGTCTGATGGCTCTCAGTGCGAGTTTGTTTAATGAATCCATGTTTAATTTATACATTTTAACGCTCTTCCTAGAGCAGCACCATTCCCTAACCCACAGTTAGAAAATGAGGACTGAAATAATACAGTATACTTTCTTCTCTGAGAAGAATGTGAGATCTGAGATAACAAAAGTACTTTCCAGGGGAATAACTATGATGTTTGCCATCAGCTCCATTGTGCTGTTCTCATCCACTAAATTTGAGAGTGGAGACATAACCAGCACGGCTTTATTTGCCTACTAAAATCTTCTTATTGGAAAAGTACTTGGTGTGAAATAACAAGCCTTGATGTGCCTGCAGCGCACTCCGTACACCAGAGCACTGCCCATTTCTGTAGCCCACAGCCTTTTGCCAGGAGCTCACGGCAGTTTCTCAGTGGTCTGTGCTGTCTTTTCCACTCCTGTGGGACTTGGAAGGCTATCTCCAAAGACAGGTCTGTCTGATGATGGTCTCTCCCATGATGGCTTAGCTGTCATGCACGTGGATGACTGCAGGAACAAGAGACATCTCACAGATGCGCACTCCTTTCCATTAACCCTGAATAAGTGACCTGGGAAAGAGACACACCAAACCTTATAGAATCTGAGTCCTTCTTAAGTGTGGCCCTTCCACGGCTCTGAAGACTCAGCCTTAAAAGCTCCCTTCCTAATTATTACCTATCAGATGATCACATGTCACAGAATATTTAAATCTGGTTAATGTTCATTGAAGTTGTGCACAACTTGATATGGGCACAAAGAAAGAATTTACTGCTGTTATTTATTCCGTAGTTGTTCTAGAGGGAGACGCTTTGGAACAAAAGCAGGGATACAGATTTCAAAAATACCAAATCCTGAAAAATAACCAGTGGATAACCAAGGGAATGCACTTAAAAAGGAGAACGTTTCAGAAAGGAATTGTAGTGGAGAAAATAATCACAAAACTAAAAACAAATAAAAAATGCATTTGAGAGAAGCTTCCAATCTTTTCCCTGCTACTACATTGGGACCTGGCTGCAGACAGGTGCTGTGTCATACATGCACATACACATACTGCCTTGGAGTGAAACTTAATACATGGATATTGGTTATTAGTTTAGGCATCACTGGTTACGGAACATTATAATGGTTCTTGATTATACAATTATACATGAAAAATGCAGCATTTTCAAGTTCAAGCATAGACTCTCTCACTAGACTGTTGAGGTTAGAAATTGGCCCGGCTTCTTACTTGTCCTGTGACCTTCAACAAAATTATTAATTTCTATTATCTTAGTTTTTTTATATTTAACATATGAATAAGGATAATGTTAGTTCTGTCATAGAGTTATTTTGCGAATTAAATGAGTTATAATGCAGGATGTCTCAGAAGTCGGCCCTAAGGTCATCATATGTAGGGAAAAATTGTAGCTAAATCTACCTCAATTTGCAAAATATTCATCACAAAATTTTCCAACACGTAGAGAATGTTTTGTAAATATTTCATAAAATTTTCTGATGAATATTTTGTAAATAAAGGTACATTTTGCTACAATTCCCCATTTTCTCTATGTATGGCAATTTTAGGGGTGAGTTTTGGGATACCCTGTATATACTAATCACCTATATGCCAGGCGTTTAGAATCCTGCCTGTAGTCCATAAATATTAAATTTTCTGTAACATAAGCAAATTTTCTTTCCTTATTTCTTTCCCTTTCAGAGCAGGTGAAAATCATCATTTTTCAATAATTTTTAAGAAGGCATTCCTTTGTAGAAATGTATGCTGAGCTGAAACACCAAAAATTTAAGTTACTGTTCTAGAGAAATGAATAATTTACCTGGCCTTCTTGAAAGCCAATTCGGAACACTATGTACACTTTAAGCTGAACTGTTTCATTTTTTAAATTTGTTAATTCCTCTTTATTCATAAACTCCCTTTTCCAACTAAAAGGTGAATTAAAAAGTCATTTCAGTGTCATTTTGACACCATCTTGGTGTATACAAAGACCTTATTTATTAATGTGCCACCTACTCGGAGGGAAAGTTTCCTTTGATAGATGGGAACGTGCAAGTTTCATTCTCTTTCTTATTTCACTTAAAGTTGCCCCATTTTTCTTTCTTTGTAGAACTTTATTTAAATTTGCTATGATTTAATACTTTACTCTGATTTATGCTTCATTTTTTCCTTGCCCTGAGATGTGAAGTTTGAAAGAATTGATAAACTGCAGAGTAAACAAAAAATAGTATCTATCTTTCTTTCTTTCCATGTATGTTTAATTTTTTTTTTTAAAAAATTACATCCACGAGAGAAACATAATTATCTTTCTTTTAGAAATAAAGTGGTAGATCAGAGATAAAGGAGCTCAGGGTCACAATTTTTTTTTAAATTTGTTTTTTATTAGATCATAATTGTGTACATTAATTCTCTCATAGGATACAGTGTGCCCAATTTTTGATAAAAACGAAGTTCTTGGATTAGATACATAACCAGATAGAGATACAGACAATTTATTTTAAGGAATTGACATTCATAATGGTGCGAGTTGGAAAGGCCAGATCCTATGTGGCAGGCCAGGAGACTGGAAACTCTGTAGTAGAGCTCATTTTGCAGTCTTAAGACAGAATTTAGTCTTCCTCAGGGAAATTTCACTTTTGTTCATAAGGCCTTTGATTAATTGGTTGGTTGGAAAAAGGCCACCCCCTTATTTAGAAATCTCCTTTATTTAAAATCAACTGATTGTAGATAATAACCACATTCACCAAAGGCCTTCACAGCAATACCTAGAAGAGTATTCGATTGAAGAACTGTCGATGGTACCCTAGCCAATGGGGCACTTAAAACTAACCATTACAGGAACTTGTGTGCGATCACCGAGCCGGTAAATGGGAGAGGAAGGACTCACACCAAAGCCTGTCTGGTGACAAAGCCCTCCTGCTGATCAGCGCCCAGCATCCTGCTTAGCAGGCTGTAAAGCACCCTGGAGAAGAGCTTCTGATGCACCATTGTAGGCCATAAAGTATGGCCTCTCACCCTGGTGGGGAGCAGGGCTCCATGGACCTTGGGACTCTGGTGTGTGCGACCTGGGGTATGACTAAGTAATCTGCAGGGTAATCCAATCATAAGGGTCTTGTCTAATTACTGGTTCATTTTTCCTCTTCTCAAACCAGCATCCTTAGGTGAGAACATCCAACCAGTGCCCTCTTGAACATTTACAGGGAGAATCTGATCCAATCAATGTTAAATTCATTATCATGATAAATGCAGAGGGGAGTGAAAGCCCAGGAAACTCCGTTGTCTTTCCTGGTGTCTTGATCCACATGAAAAAAATGAAATTTAGATTTTTCTTATGAAACAATCCTTGAAAGAGAAGAAAAGTCATCTTGGTGAATCTGGTGGTGTTTTTTTGAAAAGAGTGCCTTACACTTCTAAAGATAACAGTTATTTTAGCAGTGGTTATAGGAAATAACTACAGATGTTAAGCTCCCTCTCTGCCTTAACCATAGCAAGTGGCATAAAAGCTCAAAATAGGAGCTGATAAAAAAACAGAGTCTAGACCTCATTGCCTGGATCTTTGAACTCTTCTCCACTGTCTCTGTCTTATCCCATTACCAGGAATGGTGTAGTACTTCAGCTTGTGCTCCTTCTTGTCTGTTTGTTGTTTTTAACATGAAAATGAAGTAGTCTTGGACATATTTTTTATCTATAGTGTAGCAAGGTGAGAGGAGATGGAAGACAAGTCCTTATTTAAATCTTTTTTTTTTCAAACTGGTTAACATAGCCTTTATGTCATTTTCTTAGTTATTGTGTTAAGACGTTTATATTCTACTCTTAGAAAGATTCCCTTGTACCCTTGTAAGGTAAACCATAGAGGTGATCCCTCCAATCACCCTCCCTCCACCTACCCCCTCCCCTCCCCCTTCCCATATTCTTAGGCTATAATTAGGTTATAGCTTTCATATAAAAGCTGTGTGCATTGGATACTTTTTCTTCCATTCTTGTGATTATTTGCTAAGAAGAATATTTTCCAGCTCCATCCATGTA
>CAUYTI010063268.1:0-69548 GCA_963575145.1 Galago senegalensis
GATTTTAACATTGGTAAAGTGAGACACCATTGGAGGGGTGGGGTCTGACAACAATGCAAACTTTGATAAGCAGTTCTTGATAATCAATTCTCAACAATTATTTGTTATTATTAAAGTTTAACATTATAAAATTAACAAAAACAATATAAAACTCATATCTTGGCGAAATAGCCACATGGCAGCCGAAAACCGTCTATTCCCTTCCCATTCTCCCGCTGTTCCCTAGCTTGTCAAGCATTCTTTCCAAAAATCAGGGCTTTTTAAAAATGCTGTGGGATGCAGGACAAATTGTTAAAAATTGAGACTGTCCTGCCAAAAGCAGGACATCTGGTCACCTTACCTTCAGAGGAACCCTCATTCTGAAGAGGACAGTATAAGGTCTTTCTTTCCAGCTAAGACTTGCAAAGGTCTGACATCCATGCTCCTGTCCCATATTATGTCCCAGAGCTGCTTTGCTCTGAAGCAAGGTGGATTCCACCTGATCCCCAACAGCCAGATTCATTTCTAACTCCAGACATTTACTCTTCCCTCCCCAGTTTGCCTTTTCTCCCCATCCCGTACAGATCCTACCCACCCCTGAGGTTTAGCCCCAGTGCCCAAAGCTTTTCCTTCTACTTCAGGGTTAAAACACCCTCATGTATGGAAACTCAAAACATCTACACTCACACCACTTACTGTCTACAGGGACCTTAAGCTGCCTGCACTAGTCTGATGTTTTTATCACCATGCTTTCCTATGCCAGGAGCCCTTGCCCAGGAGATGAAACATTGAACATTGAAAATTAACTTTATTTGCAAGAAGTTCAGGAACTTCCTGGAAAAACCTAAATAAACACCAAACAATTAGACTTTCTTTTTAGAGGAGTCTTGCTATAAGTTATCCTCCCACTTCATACATCCAAAGTACTGGGATTGCAGGCATGAGCCACTATACCCAGTGAATTCATTGGACATTTTATTAGACAGCACTGAACAATTATTTATGCTTGCTGTGTCCACCAGTTCTAAACTATGAAATGATGGTCATCATTCCAGTCCTAATAAACACTTTTCTTCTGTGAAATGTTCCCCTTAAACCAAATCCTAAAGCTTGGAAGTACCCCTGCCCTTGCCTGTTCTCTGAGGAGGTGCTGCTTGGCCTCTGTGGTTGGTGGCAGCTTCTCTGTGACCAGCAATTCTCTCAGCCTTGTGGTTGTGGTGGTGTTTCTGAGGCACAATACAAATCCCCTTTGTGTGGTCACCTGTGTAAATAGGATGAACTGACACTAAAACTTGGCTTGGATGTAGAGTCTGATGACTCCCCCCCCACCCCAAACAAGAGATCATGAGGGGTTTATTGCTCACATAGTGAGGTTGTCAGGAGAGCAGGGCAGGCTCTGGGCAGGTTTGAGAGTGGGGAGTGGCGTGGCTTCTGTGGTGCTGGGTGCGCAGGGCTGGGGGAAGCCTCCTGTCCGTGAGAACTCATGTAGACTACAGCTTGCACAATTCGAGCTACCCCTGGTATCATAGGAGGAAACATTTGGGCTTTCTTAGCCTTCCCAGATATGGGAAAAAGGGTAGGGAGCATGGTGGGACCTGAAAGCAGCTTTCAGTCAAACTCCAGGAGCCATTTTTGGGGTCTTTATTACACCTCTACTTGCCCCTCCTCTCTCTCCCACTTCATCTTCTTCAGCATCTCAGAGTCCCATGAACTCTCTATGCACACATGCAAAGGGTATTGAGGGAACACAAACATTAGCAGCTATTACACTTGATGTGAATAAGAATCCCACGTACGTGGTTATAGTGTGCAATGCTAACACTGAAAATGAGGCACTACACCATGTTCTGGGGCACAGACCCTAAGGGGAGCCCCCCAACCTGGCTTCTGGCCTTTGTGCCCTCATTTAATCTGTGAGTGTGAAGAGGACCCACAGCTTGCTTTAAGCCAATAGAACATGACAAAGGTCAAGGTGTTTTGCAGATGAAATTAAGGTCCAACATCAGTTGATTATAAGTTCACTGAAAGGAAGGTTATTGTTGATGGGCAGGGAGTTAATCAATGAAAGCCTTAAAAGGTGGGGGGATCAGGCCTTCCCTAACAGAGAGGGAGGGTCCCTTGCTGGCTTTGAAGAGGCAAGATGTCATGCTGTCCAAGAGTCTGTGAAGAAGTCTACATAGCTGGGAGCTTTGGGGTCCCTTTGGGGCTGAGATTACACCTTGGCTGACATTCAGCAAGAACATTGGAAGCTCAAGCATATGACTGTGTAAGGAGATAAATTTGACCAACAAGCTGGATTGTTAGGTTCTCCCCAGTCAAGCTACCAGATGAGAACACAGCCTAGGCAACCTCTAGATTTCAGGCTGATGAGAGCCTAAGCAGAGAGCCCAGCTGAGCTGCACTTGTAGCCTGACCCATGGACACTGTAAGCTGATAAGGACATGTTGTTTGAAGACAGTGTGTTTGTGGTAGCTTGTCATGCAGTCATAGACAACTGGCACACACCATGAAAGTAATAGATTATTCTCAACTTGTCTTAAGAGTATATTAGTAAGGAAAAAGGTGGTTAGCATGTTTAAGTGTATTTAAAAGATTGTCCTCATTATAAAGAAAATGGACTGCTTCAGTGCCTTGCACATTTTGCTTTCCAGGGGACCCTGTCTCTCTTGATCTTTCCTGTGGTGTCCAAGTCCTTAATACCGTGCCTGTAAGGCAGGCAGCTGGGAGAATCTGGCTTCCTGATTTGACCCACAGATGTCACAAATATTACCTCCCTTAATGAAAGACGTGTTCTAATTACACTCTGACTATTGGATTCATTCCAGCCTCATGACTTTCCAAATTATCTGTATCAGAACATAACCCTTAAGAACCATTCCCAGGTATATGGCACTATAAAACATAACCTAAATTAACTTGGCCAATGGCTTCATACCCTGTAGCTGAATATTTGCTAGCTAGTATTTGCACAAGTCATTACCACCCATTTTGTGTGTTTAGACAGCTTATCTCTCATTTCTCCCTGTAATTAGCATTTTATATAGAGCCAGTCTTTCCTCTGCTGCCTGGCACAGCCCCTCCGGCAGGGGCTGGGGGCAGTGGCTTGCCTTGCACTTGTTTATGGAGTGAGTGACTTGCCTGAGGCTGCCTTGCAGGTCGCCTGAGGCAGTGAACACAAGGTCTGGAGTGAGCCACAGCTAATATATTTTTTTTCTCTCATAAGACTCTCTACTTGCTTGGGAAAATAGTAAGCTTATCCTCTTTCAAATTTGTTTATAGTTTGCAAAGGCAGCAGCCTTATCAATCTTCCAGGGACTATTATGACGGATACTACATGAAAACAACCCGTGGGCTTCTAGGTCCGTAAGTGTAATCTTTGGACTGAATGAAATTTTAGAGAATAAATCATTTTATTTCATTTTTTAACTTATCTTAGTTTATTTTTTTGAGACAGAGTCTTGCTCTTGTCACCCAGGCTAGAGTGCAGCCTAGCTCAGTAACTTCAAACTCCTGGGCTCAAGAGATCCTCCTCCCTCAGCCTCCCTGGTAGTTGAGACACAGGTGTCCACTACCAAACCTGGCTACTTTTTTCTATTTTTAGTAGAGATGGGATCTCACTCTTTCTCTGGCTTGTCTTGAACTCTTGAGCTCAAGTAATCCTCCTGCCTCAGCCTCCCAGAGTGCTAGGGTTACAGGTACAAGCCACCTCGCCTGGCCTGAATCCTTTTATTAAAAGGAATGCATAAGATGAAGCTTTTCTTGCCACCTTTAGTGTTTAAAAAAGAACAATCTTGAAATCAGAAGGGCTCAGGTTCCCCACCCTGAGCTTTGCCAACTCTAATTTATTATGCTACTATCATTCACAATAATCATAGAACATGTCAGATCAGAATCAATAAAATCATGTGTGGGCCGAAGTCTACTTTGTGGCAAAGCCTGTTCCCCAAAAGTTTATTCTCATCAGTCTCTCCTTTGGGGGAAACCCTCTGGCATCTGTGTTAATTTGCTGGGGCTGCCATAACTCGACGCCAGAGACTGAGTGGCTTAAACAATGGATATTTACGTTCTCAGAGTCCTTCAGGCTGATAGTCCAAGATGGAGACGTCATCAGCTGTAGCTTCTGCTGAGGCCGCCTTTTCCCTATGTCCTCACAGGGTCTTTCCTCTGTGCAGACTTACCTGTGTCCTAATCTCCTCTTCTCCTAAGGACCCCAGCCATATTGGATCAGGACCCACCAACAGTCTTTCACTTTACTGTGATCACCCCTCCGAAGACCCGGTTTCTAAATGCAGTCCCAGGCTGAGGCTCTGGGGTTAGGATGATGAATACTGGGGGGACACAATGCATCCTCATAGCAGAATTCCACTCAGAGTTCAGCTTCACAGTGTAACAGGGATCAGTATTGAAGATGGAGGAGTCACTAGCAACATCTGGAGAGAGAGCTGCAGAAGTGATCTCTGGGGGCTGCCAAAGTCTTCCTTGGACAGTGGGTTGATGTGGACCAGGGCCATTCCAGTGGTTATATCAATAGATATAGGGCCAGAGCCAGTTTTCTCAAAGACCTGAGGAGAGGCAAAGGAAACATGGAATCTCAATGTCCTACAGGGCATTTCAGAGGTGGGGATGGGGCTCTCACACAGAAGGGCGGACAGAACACAGTACCGCGGAGCGGCTGATTCTCTCCAGCACATGTGCAGAGAATCACGTTGTGGAGACACCAGCCATTCAAGGGACCTTAGACAATAATAGCCAGACCAGTAGAAGGTGAGAAAGCAAAAGGTCCCCAGTGAGACAGGATTATGTGCTGAATGCATGTGTGTCCCCAAACTTTGCGGGAGCCATGACCTCCAGTGTGATGGAATTTGGACGTGGGGCCTTAAGGAAGTTTCATAGGGGCAGGGCCTTGATCAAATAGAATTAGTATCCTTTCAGAAGATACTCCAGATCTCTGTCCTTCTCCCCATGTACACATGGAGGAAAGGACTTTTGAAGGCGCAGCAAGAAGGCCATTGTCTGCAGACAATGAAGAGAGCACCTGTCAGGAATGGAACTAACTGGTCAGTACTGTGATCTCGGCCTTCCCAGATGTCAGAATTGTGAGAAAATAAATGTCTGCTGTTGAAGCCCCCTAGCCCATGGTGTTTATGAGGGCAACCTCCCTGGCTAAGACACACGGTGTGAGAACAGCCCCACAGCCACCTAGGAGCTCTATTCCAGGAGTCCAGGACAGCAGGCCTGGACACCAGACCCTGACAAGGCATCAAGTTGATAATAAACTTGGCTTTGCTTAATCCCCAGGATATTCTGGTGGTCTTTCTGGAGAGTTGGCTGTTGATGCACCCCAAATAAGTTTCTAATTAAAAGTTAAGGCTTTGAGTTGCTTCTTGGACCTATTTTCTACCCGAACATTTTGGCAGACTGTGAGAAATCTTTTAGGATATATCAGAAGTGCCAATACCTCTGCTCTTGTCTTCCTCTCATCTGTTATTTTAAAGAGTCACCTTCTCAAGAAGCAAAGGGAGTGAGATTGTGTCATCAGGTATACCTGGGTATCCTTTAGACTCTTTCCACGAGCTCCCTGCAGCCCCTCATAGTGTTTATGCCTAGGAACAAAGGACTCAGGTGGGCAGAGGCACCTGTAACCACAAGCTGGTCATGGTCTGAGGCCCAGTTTTCAGGGAGGGGTGGCCTTCCAGGCTCCCCTGAGAGCTGATCTCAAGCTGGGTGCTGACTACTTAAAGGCACAGTAAATGTCATTTGTGGTTTCCATTATTGGCATAAGTGACCTTGAAGGGGGCGTGAATCTGCTGAGCATCACACAGTCCCCCCACTCACCTCTGAGCTTTGACCCCCTGTGATCCAGGACTCTCCTTCTTAAGTCACAAGATTTCTTGGGGGTCTACCTGAGTGCCACTTTCAGAGACATTAAATGATGCTCCCTGGCCACTCATTAATGAAAGAAAACAAGGAAAGACAAATAGGGAGGGAATAAAAAAGGAAAAGAAAAAGGAGATTCTCCCACAATTTTGCGTAATTTTTGGCTGTGGATGACACATTTTCAACTAAATGTGGTTTACACAAATAAAGACATTTACTATCCACTGTAGGAGAAATTTGGAACAAGGCAGTTTGGCAGATCAGCCACACTCATGAGGCTGACGTTTCGCATCTCTCTCCTCTGTCAACCTCTGAGTGCTGGGAACGTGGCCCACTGCGGTTACCAGATGGCTGGCTGTCCTCAAATGACAGTGTCTGGAAGCAGGAAGGTAGTAGGTGTGGGGAAATAAAACTCCCCTGGATTTCTCAGTGTTCCCATAGACAGCCACAGTCTGCTAACACCCTTCACACATCAGGAGAATCACATCTGTAGCCTTTTGTTTAGGTAATTATTCTGATCCAAAAGAATAGCAAACTCTCTCTTATCTCTCCCAAAGGGTCAAATGGTTATAACCCAGGCCCCCCATTAGGGGCCCAGGTGAGGCTCCCAAGGCTCTAGGGAGGCTGGGAAGGCATCTACCTTGGTATTTGCATTTCAAGGGAGAATGAAGCCAGAACACCTACAGGTCTCCCCAACTGAGACCCACCTGGAGCTATCTTGTTTCCAGGAGATATTTTATTTATACACCAAAGAGCTGAAGTAAAAGGGGGGTCTTTACAGAGGGGAGCTGCCTCTTTCTTCTTCTTCTTTTTTTTTATAAGGAAGGAGCAGAGAACAATAACTTCTTTTGTCCCTTGCCTAAGGAGTGTCAAGATAAATGTGTAGGGAAATTCCCATCAGCTCGTATCACACAGCCTTTTCACTAAGAACAAGTATTGGGGGGTGAGGCTGAAGCAAGAGAATCACCTAAGCCCAAGAGCTGGAGGTTGCTGTGAGCTGTGACGCTGCCGCACTCTACTGAGGGTGACAAACTGAGACTCTGTCTCAAAAAAAAAAAAAAAAAAGAAAAGAAATCTGCTTGGCTCCCATAGCTCAGTGAGTAGGGCGCCAGCCACATACACAGAAGCTGGAGGGTTCCAACCTGGCCTGGGCCTGCTAAACAACAATAACAACTGCAACCAAAAAATAGCGGAGCATTGTGACGGGCACCTGTAGTCCCCGCTACTCAGGAGGCTGAGGCAAGAGAATCGCCTAAGCCCTAGAGTTTGAGGTTATTGTGAGCTGTGATGCCACAATCTACAGAGGGTGACATAGTGAGACTCTGTCTCAAAAAAAAAGAGAGAAATCTCAGTCTGACCCCAAACAACTCATTGTGTATATTTAGGAAAAAGATGAATAAAGAGGATAAGTAAAACCCAGCAGTAGGGTGGGTTCTCTCCTTCTCAATCTTCCTCTCTCTCTCATCATGGAGGAAAATCCTTACTAGAAACCTCCTCTGCAGAATTTCTGTTAGATTTCATTGGCCTGAACAGCAGGGTCATGAACCCAATCCCAGCAGAGGAGGTGTGTCCCTGGGGGGTTGGTCAGGGAGCGGCCAGGACAGTGGTGGCCTGGCTGTTGTGCAGGCAGTTTGCCTCACTGGCCACATACTGTTCATATTAACAATGACAGATACAGTCTTTCAATAAAGCCTATGTTTTTAGTCAATTTTAGAAAATTCATTATGTTCTGTCCATGGTTCAGCAACACTAAATTCTGTTATCCATTCCAAATTAATTTGTATTACATTGAAAATTACACAAGGAAAAGTTGCTCTGAGAGAATAATACAGTGTTGATAGGAACGGCATTGACTCAATCACTCTTCTGAAAAACCTCCAAGCTGGTTTCATTTCTTCTGGGCTCCAAGTAGGTGAGACCCAGGCAAGGACGGGCTTTCTCTGGTGACAGCTTAGTTCTGCTTGTGTCTTGGGTCAGTTCACCAACCCAAGATTAACTTCTAGCAAGTAAAATGTCACTACTGTATAAGCAAAACATGTCTCCCTATTAAAATAAAATAATTCAACTGCTTGATTATTGGTATCAGAAGGGCTTGAATGATGCTAAAATTTCAGGATCTCTGGGGGTTTCCCTGCCCACCATCAGGTTTTCACTGTCCTTGGCAAATGGTTGTGTTTCCACGGGAAGGAACAGAGATGGCTCCACATCTCCCTGAAGAGTGGAGATGAAAGCACATGTGCTCATACGTGCTAAAGTGCTCACACTGCTACACCCACACTCTCACACTCACATACACGCTCACATTCTCACACATACTTACACTCGAACATACACAGTTACTGCACCATAGTCCCCTTATCCGAGGTTTGCCTTTCTGACATTTCAGTGGCCCATGGTCAACCATGGTTCAAAAGCATTAAATGGAAAATTCCAGAAATAAACAATTCATAGGTTTTGAATTGCCTGCTGTTCTGAGTAGCATGATGACAACTCCCACATCCCACTCCACCCTTCTGGGGCATGAATCATCCCTTTGTCCGGCCAATGCCTGCTGCGGGTGTCCCAGTCCTTAGTCACTGTGCAGCCCTACCTGCGATCAGATCACCCCGCAGGGTGTCACAGGGCTCATGCTCAAGTTGCTCTTATTTATTTTACTTAATAATGGCCCCTAAGACAAAAGGAGTAAGGCTGGCCAGCTATAATTGTCCCACTTGATTATGAGCTATTGTTGGTAATCTCCTACTGTGCCTAATTTATAAATTAAACTTTATACAGGTGCATATGGCTAGGAAGAAACAGCACGTGTGGGGTGTGGTACTATTGCAGTTTCATGCATTCACTGGGGGTCTCTGTGTCCCCCATGAATAAGGGGGGATTACTGTCCTCACATGCACTCTTTTTCATACCCACTCATACTCTTACACACTCACATACACACTACTCTGACACAGTCACACTCACACATATGCGCACACCCCCCACCCCCAGAAGCCAGTAATGAGAAGGGTCCAAATGAGATCTACTCATTTTGCATATAATTTTAACTTCTCCAACTTATTTTTCTCTCATCACTCAGTTCTAAATGCAATACACCATCTATCATCTAGATCAGGAGAGAGCAAAATTGTCATTTCCCTTTTACTTAAAATGCTATTCTAGTCCTACAGCTTAATCTAAAATTTATTCTTGCATGTGTCCTGTTCTGTCATCTCCCTAGACCTCTAAGTTCTGTTTTTCAGGCTTCCTTCCTATCATTAAGTCACATCTCCCAAATTAATTTCATGTAGGAAGTTGGGTTTTTGAATGTCTGCATTGGACACCACCACGCCACCTCAGCTGGCTACCTCTTGATATGGCCCGGTGCTCCGACTCAAAGTCACCTGTTGCAGCACCAAGCTCTTTGGAGTTCCCACCGGCACCTGCCACATCACCTATTGCTTTTGCTGCCCACTGACTGACTGCAGCTGGTTTAGCCAGAGCCCTTGGCCTGTGTGAAAATTGCAGATACCAGGATGAAATCACTCTTGTTGGACCAAATAGGGCTGGGAAGGCACAAAGGAGAGGAGGTTTGGGCTTACATGTCTGAGATAAATACTTCCAAAGACTTTCCAGAAACCCCACCAGATACCTTTTGCATCCTCCACCCATCTTCTGCTCTGGCAAGGTTTGCACTAGGCATCGGGGCTGCAGTAATTCAGATTAGCAAACCCTTGGCAGAACACTTGCCCTCTTATAGCATTGCCACTGATGAAGGTGATGATGACTCTGGCTCTGAGCCTCTGAAACCAGCAAACTCTGTAAGCAGTTCGTGTGAATCTCTTCCCTTTGCTAATAAAACTTCCCTTTGCCCTCCTTCACCGTGTGCAGTAGGGACTCTCCTGTCTGGGCATCTGGGTTATACCCCCAGCTCTCATTCCCAAGTAAACTCAGAGTATTTGGAGATACTTTTCTCTAGAGTCTGTTCTGTAAGTTGACACCATATGCTGAAAGGGGATGTACTGGGTGGGGGTTTCAGGCCCAGGCTTCCAAAAGCTGACGCCTGAGCCTCTGGTTTCCCTGCCATGGTGACCACCGATACTTTCCCTTCCATAAGGTGCAGCTCTAGGAGGCCTGGACCCTGGTGTAAGTAATGACATTTCTTTTCATTTGAACAGTTAACATATGTTTATAGTCAAATACATGAAAGTGCTTTATATTGAGCCTAACTGCTGATGAATGTATCTCTAATCTTTTAATATTTACATAATGTGATTGGGTCTTAGTAGAATATTTTAAAATTAATGTTGTTAATGAATACCACTGGACATAATTTTCTTCTCAAAATTGAAAATATTTCTAGTTATAAGAGTTAGATAAATATGACTTCTTTGATTTGTTTTTGGGTCTCCTCCATTAAAATTCTATTTAAGACTTTTGGCTGTTTATAAGAGCCAAGAATTAGGGGGAGCTCAAGACTTAGCCTCTTTCAGTTGTGATTATGATTCATCAGTGAAAGAAACGCTTTGTGTTAACATTTCCTGGAGTGATCACCATCACATGACAGACTGTATTGATTTGGGATCATTTATTATCACATTCTTTATCAGGAAACCCGGCTTGGGCAAGAAGGCAATCGTTTCCAATTTCCCCCCAATCATTGGCTGATTTCTTTTCACCTAAATAATTGCTCTCTACATTGGTTAAGGGAAAGCTCAAAAGAAAAGAAGAAAATAAACGATTAATACTCAGATAATTATCTAAAATCTTATTGTCATATTTATTTATGGGCTGTATGATGTATATACGGCTATCAAGAATGATAATAAAACTGAATTTGGTGAATTGATTGGACACATCAAAATATGAAACAATGGCTTCCCTTGGCTGCCTTTGAGTTTCTTCATTGGGTTATTCTGTTACAACTAAAGGCTGGTTAAGAATAGTGCCTGGAATATTAAACTCTGTAAGGCATGCATCAGAGTACTGCATTTCTATCTTACTGTGCTAGAGTGAATTAGAACCTTATTGGCCAAAGTTAAGAAAAATGAAAAATTATTAATTACTCCTTACACATGAACTCATTATCCTCTGTCAGACCATTTTACTCTGCAGCCAGCTCATCCCTGCGCTGGGAATTCTTGCTCCCCCCTCCTTCTGTGGTTACACCCACCTCTGTGGATTGTCTGTGGCTGTTTTCCTGCTATGACGGCAGAGTTGAGTTGTTCCTGCAGAGATCATATGGTCTGCAAATCCTAAAATACTTATTACCTGCTCCTTTGCAGAAAATGTTTGCCAGTTCCTAGTTCAGGTAAAATTCATGGGTTCTGCAATGGAAAAAGGATTCTCGGAGTTGCTCTACTTCCTAGTTTTTGTGAGGTGACAAGAGACCTCCCTCTATTGTCTTTCACTCCTATAAATCTTAATCCAAGAAAACAACTGCTCCTTTTGATGGAGCATGCTATTCCCAAATCATTCAACCTTATTTCCCGTTATGCAAGGAGGTAAAAGTCTAATTGTCACTGTGATGAGTACCATGGGAGTTCTCAGAAACAACAACAGAAATATCATCAGATAGTAGTAAATGTTTTATGTTTTAATCCTGTGTCCTCCTGGAGCCAGAGCAGGGAGAAAGAGCTCTGAAAAGCATTCTTGGAAATAGGGTTCGAATATGGCTGAGTCATGGGCAGGCTTTCTCATTCTGTCTTCACTGGAGAACAGAGGCCATTGCCAAGATGCTCTCAGCATCCTCCCTTTCAGTCCCCATACAAATTTAGCCTGATAAAAATGGTCTTATCCCCACATTTACACACTATTACTTTTTAAAAATTGTTTTCCCTTTTATTAAGTCATATATACATAGATCATGAATACATTTGTGCCTTTGTGGGATTCAATGTGTTGATTATTTGTACAAAGTAGAGCACTTACATCCAACTTTAAGATAGCTTTCACCTCATTTACTTAATCACTGTGTTAAGACATTTATGTTCCATACTTGATAGCTTTGACTTGTACCCTTGCAACATGCTCCATAGGAATGGTCCCACCATTTACCCTCCCTCTATCAAACCACCCCTCGCTCCTCTGACTTCCCTCCCCTTCCCTCCTTCATCCTGGGCTATAGTTGTGATTCATTTTTCATATGAAAGTGTGAGTGATTATAAATTGGTTTCATGGTAGTACTGAGTAAATTGGATATTTTTTTTCCATTCCTGAGATACTTTATTAAGAAGAATATTTTCCACCTCCATCCATGTAAACATAAAAGAAGTAAAGTCTCCATCTTTTTTTAATACTGCAGAGTATTCCATGGTCTACATATACCATAATTTATTAATCTATTCATGGGTCAGAGGGCATTTGGATTTCTTGCATGACTTGGCAATTATAAATTGAGCTGCAATGAACAATCTGGTGCAAATATCTTTGTTGTAGAGTGATTTTTGGTCTTTTGGATATACACCTAGTAGAGGAATAGCAGGATCAAACAGCAGGTCTACGTTTAGATCCCTGAGTGTTCTCCAAACTTCTTTCCAAAGAAGCTTGCATTCCCTAGCTTGCATTCACACCAGCAGTGCAGAAGTGTTCTCTTTCTCCATCTGTGGTTTTGAAGAAATTGGCCTGGGAGAACACTTTATGAGAAGGACGCCCCCTGGGAAATTGAAGCTATACCAAAAATACATTACTGGGATCTGATCAAACTAAAAAGCTTCTGCACTGCCAAGAACACAGTAAGTAAAACAAGTAGACAGCCCTCAAAATGGGAGAGGATATTTGCAGGTCATGTTTCTGACAAAGATCTAATACCCAGAATCCGTAGAGAACTCAAACTTATTAATAAGAAAAGAACAAGTGATCCCATTTCACTGTGGGCAAGAGATATGAGCAGAAGCTTCTCTGAAGAAGACAGGCACATGGTCTACAGACACATGAAAAAAGGCTCATCATCTTTAATCATTAGAGAAATGCAAACCAAAACCACTTTGAGATATCCTCTAATGCCAGTAGGAGTAGCCCACATCACAAAATCACACTATTACTTTTTGGCGTGTTATTTCCTCTATGAAATATGTGTAAGAGAAGTTATTTTTTTGTTACTGCAATAAAAATTATTTTTGTGACAAATTCTAAAGCAAAATAATTTTTCTTTCTTTAAACTCATTTCTACATTATAATCACACATTTTATATTATGCTGGATATTAGCAAAATATGAGAGGTTCACTTAATCTGTCAATACTTCCCATCAGCTAAGTCCATTTTCAAAGGCTCAGTACAAAGCTTCCAACAATATTAAAAGCTCTTCCACTTAGCAGCCAGTCAACTTTTGAAAAGCTAAGCATAAGTTATCTTGTTTTCTAAGTCCTTAGTGGCACCGTTTGTGTTGATTTTCTATTGAGACAGGACACATTGCCACAAAATTATCAGCTTAAAACAATACGCATTTATTATCCCATAGTCCTATAGTTCAGAATTCAACCCATTATGGATGGATTCTCTGCTCAGAATCTCACAAGGTCAAAATTGAGGTGTTGGGAGATCTGGGCTCTTAAGTGGAGGCTCTGGGGAGAAATGTGCTTCCAAGCTCTACCCAGATTGTTGGCAGAATTCAGTTCCTTGGGATTGTAAGACTGAGGTTGCTGATTCCCTGCTGGCTGTGGCACAAGGGACAGTCCTCAGCACCTCTGGGCCACCTGCATTCCATACATAGGTAGTCCCTCCATCTTCAAATCAGCAATGATTACAGAGGCTGTCTCATACTTCTGTTTTCTTTAATTTCTTCTGCTACTAACTGGAGAGAGCTCTCTGCTTCAAAGAGCTTGTAGGATAACACTGGGCTTGTGGATAACCCAAGATAATCTTCCAGTTTTAAGCTTATGTACCATGTAAATAGTGTTATACCTAAAGTGAGTGTAATAGAGAAACACCAGCACACTAAATCCAAATTAAGCAAGAGTCCTTTATTGATTGGCTGGGCTGAGAGTGGGCTCATGCCTCAAAGTCTCTTGACCCTTGGAAGCAGGGGTGGAAACCTTTTATAAGGGGCTCTTGGTAGGGGAGGGGGAATCCTTAATGCAAGCCAAATTTGACAAGAGCCAACATTTGGTAAGGGGAGTCCTTATAAGGGGAAGCTGGGGTTTTACAGTTATTACTAAACTCTTTCAGCTGAACTTCCTGAACTTCTTAAGGGGGCATGTTGAAAGCCCTTGGCAAGATGGAGTTGGGGCATAACAATAGTATGGTCAAGGGAATGATATCTCACTGTATTTACAGGTTCTAGGGAGTATAGGGTAGGATGTCTTTGGGAGGCCCATTTGAAAATTCTGTCTGTGATACCATCCAAGTAAAATTTGTTATTTTCTCTTTGCTTTTTCTGTTTTAATTGGTTCTATTCATTTGTAATAATCTATATTCTAACATTTTCAACCCTGTCTTTTATTTTAAATTTATCAGATATGTTGGAGTTAATTATTTTCTCCAAGGCACCCATAATTGAACTGAATCTAGGAAACAAATTATAACCCAAAAGTTGATTTGATGACCATGACCATCACTGCTGCACACACCTGCTAACAAAGTCTTTAGAGAATAACCCAGTGATGAGAGTTGACTCTGAGGTTTAAATTTTTCTAATTAATTTTGGCAGTTCATTAGGGTGAAGGTTTGTCCATGGAGTAGAAGACCATTTTTCCAGAATACCTGGGGTCTGACCTGTCACAAATTAATAGACATTTCCAGAATTTTGGTAACTAAAATCAAAACAGTGGGTACTGATGCTATTACCCACGAAATCATGTAATCACCTAAGAAATGCTGTTAAGGTTCATGCTATCTTTATCCTAAGATGAGCCCATCTTGTCATCCCCAATTGTGGGTGGCATTGCCACATACCCACATCACAGAAAAATGTCCTCTGTTGGTTATAAAACTATGATTTTTCCAAAAGCACAAATTATATAATTTTACAAATTATAAAGATCATAAAATTATACACATTTTATAAATTATAAAAATTATAAAATTATACAAATTATATAAATTTCTTTTTGAAGTAATTCCATTAGTTCAATGCATTTGTTTTCGCTTCTAGAAAAGGAGGCCCTGTCATAAAAAAGAATGTTTATTTCATGCCACTTCAACAGTGGAAATTATTATCAAAAGAAATTTTAATTTGATAGATAAAAAAACCATATTTCAGTGTGAGTGAGGCTGAACCTTTTATGCTAATTATTATGTTTTCTCTTTTGCCATCTGTTCTGTCCATTCTCACTGGGTTATAACCCCTTTTTGCATTCAGGGTATTCACATTTTATCTGTAATATTTCTGCTATATATCTTGTCTCTTTTTGTTTTTTAACATTTTGTTCATTTTTTTTGACATGGATATTTCAAATTTTTATGACATCTTTTTTTTCCATTTGTGACTTTTCTCATTATTTTTCATGCTCACACAAGCCTTGCTTTTTCATCTCAAGATCAAATACATTTTTTTCCAGGGCTTTTTCATTATTGACATTTTTTAAAATCCACCAGGAATTTGCTTTGGAAGATAGTACGGAGGTGGGACTCTAATACTTTTCTCTATATAGTTAACCAGTTATTATAAATTACTTCATTAAATCATTATTTTTCTGTTTGCCATAATTTTTATATTATCTTACACAATATACTGAATTTTTTTTTTTTGAGCAGAGTCTCACTTTGTCGCCCCTGGTAGAGTGCCATGGTGTCATAACTCACAGCCACCTCTAACTCTTGGGCTCAAGAGGTTCTCTTGCCTCAGCCTCCTGAGGAGCTGGGACTACAGGCTCCCACCACATGCCCGTTTTTTTTTTTTTTAAGAGATGGGGTCTTACTCTAGTTCAGGCTGGTCTTGAACTTGTAAGCTCAGGCAATCTACCCACCTCGGCAGATGTGATTAAACTAAGGATCTTGAAATGGAGAGATTTGGGGAAGATGTCCGCCCAGCGTGAACACAGGATCCTAATAAAGGATGAAGGAGGGTCAGGGTCAGAAAAGATGTGCCGAGGGAGCACAGGAGGAGATGGTGAGGTGCTGCTTTCAGAGGGTTGGAGGAAGGGGCCCGTGCGAGGAGCACAGAGGTCTTTAGAAGCTGGAAAAGCCCAGGAATGGATTCACTGCTGGAATTCCCCAGAGCAGCACAGCCTCCTCGACTGCTAGCATGAACGTTGTTAATTTTCCTGCTGCATCAAAGTACCACTAAGGACACTTTAAGATAGATACTCATTCTTGTTCTGAGCAAGGGGCTGGCAGTGGTTTCCATGGAGCAGACTGCACTGTGGACTCCAGGGCTGCCCTGTAACAATGTCTGCTTCACATCCCCTCACAGCCCTCAGACACAGCCCCTCCACAGCCCTGGAGACTCTTGATTTGGCCAACCCTGCCCCTCTGCAGGGATGCTGTGTCCCAAGTCTGGAGCAGAGAATGTGTTCAGAGGAGAGGCATTCCGCCCAGGGCGAGTCATGCTCAGCTTTAGGTGAAGGAATGATTTCCTGAGAGACCTTTGTATTATGGAGCTCACATCTCAGCACGCAGAAAATCCAGAGTCCTGCATTTCAGCCGAATAAACTGCATCCTGCTCACCTGCCCAACTTCAGTTTATACTTTATGCAAAAAAGGACCGAGTTGCTTGCTTCTGATGCCTCTCTGGAGAGATCTTCTGGCAAGAGCCATCTGTAAGTCCCAGTTCTATCTTCCCCAGACCAGGTTAATGTAGCAGTATGGTTAACACAGAGGAGCCCTCGCTGGGTTTAAGCCGCATCCCTGGACTGAACAGCAACACACCAGCTGTTCTTCTGAACCTACCAAGTGTTCCCCAGCTGGCGTTCTCGCAGCCTGGTGGGACACTGCATCCTGCCTAGTGCATCTTGGTAAGAATGCTGCCCCAGTCTACACGCTGGCGTGCTATCTGCTCCTCCTGCCTGTGATTTGTCTGTTGAATCAGCTTTGAAACAACTCATTCTGATGTTAGGGTCTCTCCACGACACACACAGCATCCACCAGAGCATGGACAAGATAACCACTGCGCCCCCACGTGGCTTCTTACAGGGTGGGGTGTTGGAGACCACAGTACTCAAGGCCTTGCTGCATCTGAATTTGGGCTCAAGCTCCAGAGAAGGCAAAATTTGAAACTTCTGATACAGGTGCAATTCAGGGGAAGAAGGATTTTTTTTTCTACAGATAGTGCCAGAGCAACTGGATATCTGTAGGCCCAAGATGAACCTCAACTAAAAAAGCTTATGCAAAAATTACCTCAAAATGGACCAGAGAATTAAAGGTAAAAGATCATACCATACAACTTTTTCAAGATAACAGAGTAGAAAACTATCACAAGCTTAGCTTTGTGATATCAAAAACACAACGAATAAAATGATCAGTGTACAAATTGAACCTCATTAAAATTCAAAATATTTGCTTTGTGAAAGGTGTTGTTAAAAGGATAAAAAGACAAGCTGCAGTCTGGGAGAAAAATATTTGCAAAACACACATCTGACAAAGGACCCATAATAAGAATATGTGAAAAACTCTCAAAATTTAACAGTTAAAAGCAAACAGTCCCTATCCAAAAACAGACAAAAGACATAAAGGGACATTTTAGCAAAGAGACTATGCATGGGACAAATGTTTAATATCATTAGCAATCAGAGAATGCAAATTAAAACTGTGATGAGATATGAGTCCATATCTATAAAAACAACTAAAGTTACAAATGGTGATAATACCAAGTGCTGGCAAGGATGAGGGGAAACTGGATCTCTCAGACATCACTGGGAGGAATGGAAAACGGCCCAGCCTCCTTGGAAAAGTTGGCAGTTTCCTTGCAAATTGAATGCACATTTATTATACCTGGGCATTTATCCTAATGAAATGAAATCCTGTCCACACAAAAGCCTACACAAGAATTTTCATTTGAATTTTATTTGTAAAAGCCCCCGACCTGGAAACAATGGAAACGTCCCTTAGTGGATGAATGGTTAAGCAAATGTAGCACATCTCTACTGTGGGATACTCTGCGGCAATTAAACGGCATGAGACAGTGACACATGTAGCCACTCGGATGGATCTCAGTATTGTTATGCTGAGAGGGAAAGCCAATCTCGACAGGTCATATGCTGCATGATTGCATTTGTGGGACATTCCTAAAATGAGAAATTATAGAGATGGAGAATAGGGTAGTGTTTGCCGGTGGGGGGGAGGGTGGCGGGAATACAGGGGAATGGTCTGAGGGAGTAGTGGAAGGAGCCTGTGTGACACACATTTTGTACCACTGGCAATGTCCTGGTTTGACATGGGAGTACAGTTACATAAACTTAACAGTTGGGAAAACCTGGTGACAAACACACAGAATCTATACTATGTTTACAACTGCCTGAAGATCTAACTTAAGGATAAAAACTTTGGGGGGATAAGTAAATAAGTCCAACTTTAGCATTAAGTTAATCTGGAAGGGCAAGAGAAGTTCTGCACGGAGTGACACAAATCCTGGAAACATGTTTCTGCTCCACTGAAGAGCGATGGCGACGGGGGGTGTGATTTATGGTGTTCATGCCTCCAGCCTTTGTCTTAACGGCTGAGAGCGACAGGCTCGCAGCTCCGAGGTTGTTGTCATCACTTTCCTGGCTTCCCTGATGCTGCTGGAGTTGGCAGCATCTGCACAGCCTCTGAAGGGAATATAAGCGGGCCAGGTGAAGCTGCAGCCTGAGCTGGGCCATGGGAAGTGGTGAGCAGTGGCGGGGAGGTGGAGGGGGGAGGGAGGCAGGCAGCTCAGGTCTACAAGGGGCACAGCACTGGAGCTGAACCTCCCTGGAAAGAAGAGAAATAAAGACAATTTAATTTATCACAATTCTCAAGATAAGTAGCTCACATGTCTGAAGGGGGTTCTTGGACAGGTGCTAAGAGGACAGAGAGGTGCATGTGACACCCCAGGTGCAAGTAAACGGAACCCCCCATCTGGCCTGGGTCCCTTCAGCTGCAGGGTTTCCCTGTGTGGATTTGGAAGTGTTTGGAGCCAGGTCGGGATCCCTTGAGACTGCCTAGGAGGGACTGAAGGTTGTACCAGGTGACCTTCCTCCTAGCCCTGAAGATGGACCCATTGATTAGAGCCTACTGGTACGGAGGGGTCCAGAGATGCCAGGCTGACCTTGGTCTCTGAAGCTGCTGAGAATGGGGGCAGAGTCTCAAGGGATTAAGGGTGACATCCCCGGCTGAATCTCTCCTCTTGTTTCTGAAACAGAAATGGGCTTGTGACAATGACCAAGGGGGGCAGGCAAAGGAACTGAAACCCAGAGTCAGGCTTCCAACTTGGTTATTATGTTCAAAACGTGCACACGTCATTTTCATCTTCCTCTGAAGTCCTTTTGTCTTGGTTTCAGAACTGCAACAGTGTAAGTGGAGTGTGATTGTGTCTTCTGCTCTCTGTCCTTCCCTGGCGGGCGCCCGTGTCACCTGACCAGAAAAGGATTGTGGTACTTCGATGTGGCAGAGAAATTAACAATGTTCATGATCAGGACAGTGGTCAATTCAAAGAGCCAAGTATAATTTAATACCCCAAGAAATAAAATCCAGGAAGTAAGCCGGAAAATGTCTAAATAGGGAAGGAGAACACATCTGAAGGACAGTGAAGGGGAAAACGCATCTCAGGGCCAGCTGCTCCCTGTGATCTGCCGAGGGACCACCGTTGTCACAGGCACATGGGCGCCCTGCTCACCTGTCATGAATCATTTGTGAGTTCACGCTGGACCCTGCTCCATCCAGGTCTCCAGCAGGTCTGGCGTGTGCAGTGTTTATTGAGTCCCCTCCATGGTCCTGGCGAGCAGACTGCAGACTGTAACAGGAAGGGGGATTAGTGCAAACAGAGACAGCTTTGAAGACCAAGTAAGTATTTTAAAGGGATAAAGGATCATTTTAGAGAAAATCTTCATAAACGAGTTTGTCTCGGAGCAAAGCCTGAAAGAGGAGGCTGAAGGCCTGTGCCAACCTCACAGCCAAATCACCTTACCACCTCAGACCAGTCCCTTGACTCTGGGTCTCAGACTCGTGTCTTTAAAGGCAAGAAGACGTGGCCTCACCTGATGGAGCGGCCTGCTCAGGGGTGTCTGGAAAACATCAGCTCTGGGCCCCACGCTGAGTGGAGATCAGGCCACAGTTCCCCCGAGCAGGATCCCACGGCCTCAGTTTCCCATTTGTTCTGTTTCCTTTTCTTAACCTGCAAATACTCCTGCTCATCCTCCCCACACGTCACGGTGTGCAAAGCTGGGGAGGCAAGGCTGGTGGGCTCCAATAGCGAGGGTCAGCTGGGTCCCCCCCAGGAAGTTGCCACTGGGCTTGGGGCCAAGCAAGGGACAAAACAGAGAATGACAAGATGGGGTTTCTGTCCCTAAAGGGTGTTGAGGCTTGCTGTGGAGATAAGACATGGGTCCAGGCACAGTGAAGTAACAACACAGTGGGTCCAACGGTTTGTAAAAATAAAGGGAAAGGCTTCCAGGATTTGAGGACCCAGGACCGCACTCACCCCGGTCTGGCTCACGGAGCCCTGGCAGGTTGTACTGACCTTCAGGACAAGGCGGGCAGGGCTGTAATGCTCAGGCTCATCTCCACAGTCACTCCCCTTTCTGAGTGTTTGTCGTCTCTCAGAGGGTGCCAGGGAGGCCGAGGGGAAGACAGGTCACAGGTGTGGGGTCTGCTGCTGACCGTGAGGTGGCAGCAACTCCTTGGAGACCCCCCTCTAACTCTGCTGGATGTCACCATCTTGGATGGCCAGCTTGTCATCTGGGCTGGAGGGTCCTTTGCTGAAATCAGGCATCAATAAAGCAAAAGGATGTCAGTGTTGCCTCTCTGCCAGTAAGGCCACAGGGAGCTTTTCTTTAAATGAGAGTGTTGCAGAGAATCTTTTGTGGCTCTTTCCAACAGTGAGCAACTACAGAGCCAGGGAAGGGCTGTACCAGCCTTCAGCCCTGGCATCCAATAGGACTGTGAACTCAGTCCCTCATCATCTTGATTTTGAAGTCCAGCGCAGCTTCCTTGATTCTGGCTGAAAGAATCTCTAAAAGATGACAAGACTGGTGAGGCCAAAATGCAGCTGATAAGCTGGATTCATGGATTTTCAATATTTCTAAGACTGGTAAAACTAACTATTCCTGCCATTCAGATGAGAGCTGTTCCCTGAGAGACCCTTAAATAAACCTGTGCTTTTAACCCACTCAACTGCCAGAGGTGGAGCCCGAAGGAACACAGGTGTGCGCTTGTCTCCCAGGGGGGGTCCCTTCATTTCCGCATTGGTGTTACTGCTCCTGCCAGGGAAAGGGACCACGGTCTTCCTTGCTCAAACTTCCCTCTGGCCCAGGATCCCCATGGCTGTTACCTTTGTGTCCCTAGTCCCTGCTATGTCTGCCCAGTAGATTTCTGTCCAGAGCGAAATGCAAATCTAAACCACAATAAGGTACCGCTCCCCACCCACCAGGATGGCCAGAATAGAAGAGCAGATGGTAACAAGTGTTGGCCAAGACGCAGATAAATCAGGATCCTCAGAGGTGCTGGTGGGAACATAGGATGGGGAAGCTGCTTTGGAAGCTAGTCTGCCAGTTCCTCAAAAGGTTAACCACAGCTTAGCCCAGGTGTGCAAACTCAAAAGGTTAACCACAGCTTAGCTCAGGTGTGCAAACCCAAAAGGTTAACCACAGCTTAGCCCAGGTGTGCAAACCCAGGAGAAATGAAAACGTGTCCTCTTCTGCGGTGCTGGGAAAGCTACTCGTGGTGTCACCCTTGGAGGCGGTCAGTGTGCTGTTGTCCACTCAATTCATCTGTTTGACACATATTGAGCATCTACAGGGGGTCAGATGAGATAGAAAGCCCAGCCCTCATTTAACTTTTGGAACAGTGGAGGGGGACATTCCATCAGCAGTGCGGGTACGATGTGTAATGGGGGGTTGGGCAGGGGAAAGACACTGCAATTTTAAATACTGTGTGCAGGGCAAGCCTCACTGGGAAAGCTGTAACTGGAGTGAGGACGTGAAGGCAGTGCGGGAGTCAGGCAGAGGTCTGGGGGAAGCACGCTCTAGATGGAGGACCAGTAAGTGCAATGGCCCTGAGGTGGGAGTGTGTGCCCAGTGAGCTTCGGGGACGAACCTTCTAGTGGTGCTGTTGCTGGACCCATGTGAGTGATGGGAGGGTGAGGCATGCAGCTGCCATGGCCTTTGTTGTGGATAAAGATGAGTCTGGCGCAGTGGAGTGACATGGTATGACTTTACATGGACCTTTCTGGCTGCTGCTTGGGGACTGGAGTTACTCTGACTGGTACTCATGTCAAGGGGAGACGTGGGGATACCAGTCGGCAGGTGGCTGCAATAATCTAGCAAGAAGTGATGACATCTTGGACCCTGTGACAGCAGTGGAGGTGAGTCAGGGAGTTCCCCAGCGATCTTGGAAGAGAGGAGGCAGGGGAAGCAACGTGACGGTTGTAGAGAATCTGGGTAAATAAAACCCAGATAGACAGGGAACGGTGGGAGGAGAGATGGGCTCACGGGCAGGTTGCTGGGTGTTTGTGCACAGTGGAGGGAAGGGCTCGTGTCCTCGTCGTAAGACTGCAGCTGTCAACCCGCCATAAAATTACAGAGTTACCCAGTTGCTGCGTTCATTGTAAATAACGGCAGCAGGCGATGTAAGTACATTTGAGAGGATAAAGTTGCTTTATTGGTTTGGTTTCCAAATGATGGAAAGCAGAACAGCACATCAATTTAGAAAGCAGACACAGAGGTGCTTCTGAGCCACGAGGCAGAAAGCCGCTTTCGTTTGCTCCAGGGCTGCCTTGTTGGAATGGCCAGCAGTGCGCCCCATCCCCCTGCTGTGGGGGGCCCCAGGATTCCTTTCTCTCTCGCGGCTCATGCTCTTCTTTCCTACTCTCCTGGGATCATTAGAATTGCTCTTTTGGATGCCTTGGTTGCAAGCTATTGAAAATAAAGTCAAAAGTCGCTGGGAAGAACTATAGACAGGTCTGGGAGAACCTTTTTTCCTAAGTATGAGGTCTGACAATTAAGTTCGTGAACTCATCCTAGTGATACATCCTAGTGCTACATACCTCATCACTGAATATCACTGCGGTCACCTTTGGAGTCCTCCCCTTGGCCATCTGGTGACCGTAGTGATATTCAGCAACAAGGTACATGACACTTTTTCTAGGGTGAGTTCACAAACTTAATTGTCAGACACCATATGGCGAGAACTCTGATGGCCATTCCAGAAAAAGTGTTCCAAAATTGCTTTGAAGGATGGCCTGGCTCTCATGTCGGTGCAGAGCTTCCCAAGCAGAGTACCTTGAAGGTGAACACAGTGATATTCAGCCATGAAGCAGGTGGCATTTTTTCTTTTTCTTTTTTCTTTTCTTTTCTTTTTTTTATTAAATCATAGCTGTGTACATTAATGCAATCATGGGGTATGGTGTGGTGTTTTCACATACATTTTGAAATACTCTCATCAAACTGGTTCATTTTTTCTAGGATGAGTTTGTGAAATTAATTGCCCAACCTCGCAAGGGTAATAAAATGTACACATTCACTTTAGGAAATGTGTTTCTTGATTTAATGTCAAATACGTTTTGAATGTGGGGCTTCAATTTCCTGGCATGTTTTCAGGAGCCTAATAATTACTCCCAATCCTGCGAGCCCACTGTAGTTGGAAAGACATAGCAGTGAACAAAACCAAAGCTGCAGCTCTGGGGAGCTTAGTAGGGGAGATAGAAAGGAACAGTGCTGTAAAGTGCCGCATACAGATGTTTGGTGATGAGTGTGTACCACAGGGAAAAGCCGGCCAAGACAGGGGATGCTCCGTGTGCTGGAGGGGAGTCAGGGAAGGCGTGGAGACCTGGAGGAGGCGAGGGAGCCCTGTGCATACCCAGGAGAGGAGGGAGGGCCAGATGCACAGGGCCCAAGGCAGGGGCCTGTCCAGGCCTGTGGTAACATGGAGCGTGTGAACTAGGCATAGGAAGAGGCATGGTCAGATCAATAATGTGGCAGGAGGCAGATCACAGGGCACTCAGGAAACCAAAGTTCTGCTATTAGCATTCCCACGAGGAGTGGATAGACACATTTATAGGGATTATTAAAAGATAGAGTGGTGGAAAAAATCACAAATCGTATTTCTGGTAAGAAACTTAGAAGGAAAATACACGAAGAACTTTTACAAATCCGTAAGATGATAAATAACCTGATTGCAAATGAGCAAAGGATCTGAATCAACCTTTCCTCAAAGATCCACAAGTGGTCAACCCACGTCACGTTTCCCTAATGGCTGGTGACGTTGAGCATGAAAAGACACTGGGTATCATTAGCTATGGGCGGGATACAAACTGATACCACGTCACACTCTCATGCAAAATGGTGCAGCTGATTTAGAAAAAATTCTAGAAGTTTTTCAAAAGGTTAAACATACGATCCAGTGATTCCACTTCTAGATATATCCAAAAGGAATGAAAGTATATGCCCCCATGGAAACTTGTGCACGATGTTCCCAGCAGCATTTCAGACTATCCACATGGTACAAACGGGGAGCTATTGCTATGATGAGAATGGAGCTCGAGGACACAATGCAGACTGTGTACAATGCGATTCTGTCTCCATGAAGTGTCTAGAATAGGCAAAAATCCGTAGACACATACAGCAGATGGAGGAAGTGGGAATGAGGGGTGGGGACTGAGGGCTGTGGGGGCTCTTTGGCGGTAATGAAGATGTTCTAAAATTGATTGTGGCGATGGCTGCACGGCTCTGCAAATTGCACTAAAAAATCATTGAATTGCACGCTTTACAAAGGTGAAGTGTATGGTACATGAAGCTGTTAAAAAAATGAAGAAGCCCTCAGGCTGCTCTGTAAAGAATCGTCTGCAGGGCTATAAGCAGGAGAGCCAGGATCTAGGCTGGACCCTGTCTAGGAGGCCCCTCTGGTGACATGAGGAAGCTGCTGCCTTAATCCGGGGTGGGGGCAGGGTGGTAGCCATGGTTGGATCCTCAGTATGGTAAGTTTTACCAGTAGAGCTGCAAGGCTTTGCTGACAGGTGGGTGCAGGGTGTGCAGGGCCCAGCTGCCTTATTGCTCCATCCTGAACCCTGGGGTGCACCAAGGATGAGCCTAAAATCTAAACCAAATCTGCAAGGGAACAAATCTATGGCCCTCCTCTAAGGACAAGTGGTATGCCGGGCACTTCAGAAATGCTAGGAGATATAGACTCTGGTCCCTGCCTCAAGAAGATTACAGTCTGAGAGAAGATCTCAGCACAGCAACACAGAAAAAGTTATGTGAGCACAAAATTTTAATAAGTGTTCTGGACAACGCTAGAAGAGATACTGTAGGGGCATAAAACTAGTAATCGCCATAGGAATTCAAATACGTAACTCAGGGCTGAGACAGCCCGGGGGAGGCCTGAACAGAGGAGGATAATGGCAGGCAGAGGAGAGGGAGGGGCCCCAGGAAAACCCCGAGCTTCAGGAGTCGGGAAATAGACCACTTTGCCTAAAATTGATTGCACATGGAGATGCCAAGGGAAGCAATTCCCTTTCAAAACAGAGAGAAGAACATACTTTGTCATCATTTGACTGATCATAAGAACGAGCTAAGCAATTTTGTTACAGATCATAAACCAATTGCCCTCTCGCACAAGATTAAACACCAGAAAGGCCCGCTGGCTCTCCGATGATGGGATGGTGAGCCATGCACATGACAGATTGCCTAGAAAACGAGTCGCAATGACAAGGGTCAGACCCTGTCATCAGTTCCACGCAGAAGCGGAGTCAGGAGGAGAGGGAACCACTTTTGATTATGGTGAGAAAGCCGTGTTACAAAATGATCAGAGGGCTTTTTTCTTTTAAAAACAGTTTCATTTTCTCTGCGTCTTCATCAACACTTTTTATGATTTGATTATTTTGATCATACACAGATAATATCCTGTGGTAATTTTCACTTGTTCTCCTCTAATAATTAGTGATATTGAGCTTTTCATGTTTTCTTTGCAGGAATGTTCATTCAAATCCTTTGCCATTACAAAATCAGGTTATTTGGGCTATGCTGCTACTGAGTTGTAGTAGTTTTTTTTTTTTTTATCATTTTGCATACTAATCGCTCATCACATATGGCTTCCAAATATTTCCCCCATTCTGCAGGTTGCATTTTCACTCTGTTTATTTCTTCTTAGCTATGCAGAAGGCTCATTTTCATTTAGTTCCACTTGTGTCATTTTCCTTTTGTTGCTCTTTTTTGGTCCACATGTCTGTTTCTATGCTTGGTCGTAAAGTAGAAATACTGAAGCGTTCTTATGTATTTTGGAATTAGAAAGTGTGATGTCTCCAGCTTTGCTTCTATACATATGTTAAGTTCAATCTATTATGAGACTGTCAAAGAGCCACATTAGAGCAATCAATCAGTATCCTGCAGCTACATTTGGGACGATGTGCTCTTCCTTTAGAAAAATCAATTAAGATGGTCATGTGATATCTTTAAGACATATAAATGTTTCTTTGAGATTCATAACTCACCCTCCAGGACTGGAAGGGGTCTTTCCAGCCCAGAGTTTGGAGCTTCTGTCTCAGGGCGAGGATGTCTCTGCTCAAATGCCTGCATCTTGCTTTACTGTTCAACGATCTTTCTGTGCCTCAGTTTCTTCATGTGTGAGATGAGGATGATCGTGACAGCAGTACCAGCTTCAGAGGGTGGCTGGGGTGGTGGTCCCATTTGTGCAGCACTCAGGCTGGTAGGGCTCCTGCTCTAACTGTCCTCACGGTCAGCTCACTTTGGTTCTAGTCAAGCACTGTGTTTTCTTTATTCCAAATATCTGGTGCTGCCCGCTGATGGGGCACCAGGCTTTCTGGCATGAGGGCTACTTTTCCCACTTAGCAGCCGCCTTATGAGTGACTGGAAACAGGATGGAGAAACCTCAGAGAAAATCCTCTTGATGCTCACAAGAGCTGCAGACCAAGCGGTGTGGAAAAAAAGGGAGACTGGATTCCCCGTATGTTGGAGAAGTGTGTTCTCCAAGCTGTGGCCTCTGACGTGGAAAATGCTGGAGCCGCAGGCATCCGAAGGGACTTTCTGGCAATTGGTGGTGATTTTTCTTCTTTTGTAGATTGAAAGGACAAGTTGGGTTGGAAGTGTGTGCCCAGTGATGGACAGTCATTTACCCACAAGAAACTTTTTTTCATTATTTTTTTAACTAAAATGGAAATGAATTCTTATCATAAAACATTATATTATTGAGATGTAAAATATTATGTACTAGAATATATTAAACATTCAGTATATATCGAGATATTATATCACATACAACGTGATAATATATCATTGTTTCCTTATAAGAATAAAAGATATTTGTTGTATAAAACCTAAGAAATAACCAAGAAATAAGCAAAAGCTTGATTTATAAAGAATGACTCTTTTGAAAATTAAATTTTGTTCAGAATATTTTGTTTCCTTAGATATTGCTATGTAAGCATAGATCAAGTGATTTACAATGAAAATTGTTAAAATAGACAGTTTGTATTTCCTTAGGCTTAACTTTTTTTTCCTCTTTGAGACAGTCTTACCATGTTGCCCTTGGTAGAGTGCTGTGGCATCATAGCTCACAGCAACCTCAAACTCTTGGGTCTAAGTGATTCCCTTGCCTCAGCCTCCCAGGTAGCTGGGACCACAGGCACCTGTTACAATGTCCGGCTATTTTTTTGTTGCAGTTGTCATTGTTCAGTTGGCCTGGGCCAGGTTCGAACCCGCCAGCTTTGGTGTATGTGGCTGGTGCCGTAATCACTGTACTACAGGCACCGAGCCTCCTTAGGCTTAATTTTTTATGCATATGAATAAACTTAAAATTTGGAATAATTTAAATTATTGGAAAATTTGCCCAGATAGTGTAGCGAGCCCTTCAGATCTCTCCCAGTTTTAGTTTCTCTCCGTGTTGCCATCTCCAGCTACCATGGTGCACGTGTCGGGCCTGAGTGATTGGTCTAATACTATTAAGGTGACTGAAAAGCCTTTAAACAGATGCAGATTCACTTTGGGGTCCCTGCAATTCCTTCCTCCTCATCTGTTTTTTATAGTATAGTTATGAAAAATGTTAAGTTTTATATCTCTCATTCTTGAGTGCAATATAATTACCTGATTTAAATCACCTGCCTCAAATTTCTGGAACATTTCACCACGAAGGAAGACTACCTATTATCAGATACACACTTTTATACGTGGCCGTTTAAGCAGAATAACTCAGCAACCTCTCACTAGGAGCTCCTTGCAGGGTTATAGTCATCACATTGAGAAAATGCACATCGAGGCTTCCAACAACACAGAGTCCTTACAGTTATTTGTATTTGTCTTTCTTTATTCTATATTTTTTTTAAGTAAAAAATGAGAGGAAGATGTATCAGAGTCCTGGTAGGAAGCAGATGACACAATCATATGGGGCACTCCGGGACACTGTGAGACATGGATTCCCAGAGCTGCAGCAAGTGAAGGTGGACACCAGCAGCGAGGTGCAGTGCTCGAGAGCTAGCACCAGCGGGAGCTGGTAGGATGTCGGGCTGGGGAGGAACAGGGGCAGAAAATGATGGTGAACATGATGCGAGTGAGCCAGCAACTGCTAAGCCTGTACTTTCATGCTGTAATTGTCCATGTGTCCTTCAGCCTAGGCAGCGTTATTCACATCAGCTGTGCAAAGTTGAACAGAGAGAGAAGTCAGAAATTCTTGCAAAACAAAGGGGTAACATGTCTCCTTCAATGTAAGCATCACAGTTCTCCTGCTGCTCCTGGTCAATGCTACGCCTGGTGGAAGCTGCCCAGAGCTTGGCTCGCCTTTCTGAGGGGGGATGCCCAGCGTCTGCAGTAGAGTGAGCTGTCTCTGCCTCATCACGGGCGCTGGGGATGGACACCGCTCCTTTGTCATCCCCAGTCTTGATTCTGGCTCCGCCTCCATTTGAGTTTCATTTTTTTCCTGATTCACCTAGTCAGCAGTTGTTAGCTGACTGAGAGCACTAGCAACAGTGCTCCTTAATGTTTAGGGTGAAGGAATTCCTGGTCACATTCTTTGTCAGACAATTTTTATGCCAGCTTAAACTTATTAAATCTGCTATGATTTCTGAAATTTCATTTTTGATCTCCAGTTTTTAGACACGGATTTGTAAGTCATCATTCCGAGGAGGCTGAGTACACTGAAGTGCATATTCAGACTAGTGACAGGCTGGAAGGAAGGCGAATTCTTTCTCCATTTATTCACATATTCATGTTTTATTAATAGCAAAGACATTTTGGACAAAATAATCTGTAACTGGCTAAAGCTTCATTTAGGTTGTCTTTATAAGAAACTAATTTGTATAACAGCTTTTGAAAAGGATTTTATTAATTTGATGATGAGTTTATGATCAAAAGCAAATAATTAAAAAAATTTATTTAAAGATTGAAAAAGAATACATTTCTAGGCTTATAGATCAGACAAATATGAAAACATGGGTCATATTCAAAATAAATTAGGGCAATTGGTTTTTACAGTAAATGACTGATAGATTTATAAATGAGTCTAAATTTGCCTGGGGCAGTTTTCTCATGGTATACCACTGTGCTTGTATTAAATATTATTAACAAGTACTCTGGAAATGGGTGTAAGGACACCCAAAATATCACTGGCCACAGTAATAAACATAAATGACAATGAGTAAGAGCTCTGTCCCAGGCCGCGTGCTAAGTACTCTGTAAGATGGTCTCATTTAATGCCTACAAGACAAAGGTCATATAATGAACTTATCATTATGTAAGGAAATGGAGGCAAAGAACCAGAAAATACCAAGATCACAGAGAGTTGGAGCCAAAATTTGGACCCAGTTGTTTTGATTCCATTGTCCAGACCCTTAACCACAGGACTCTGCTCTCTCCCCATGACTCAAATTCATGTCTGCTGTGAAGCTGGGATCAGGGAAGCGATTGTCTAAGGGAATCTGGACAGGCTGGAATGCTGATGGGCATCTTGCAGAATGAAACCTAAGCATATTAACTACCTTACTCCAGGCCTAAAAATGTGTCCGTACAAATACGGAGAGGGAGGAAGTTTTTCATCAATGACATCTACAAAAAAGACTAGAGAGTGTGATGATTAGCATTTTTGAAGCGAGTCTACTGTGTGATTTGGCTGCTATCAATGCTAGACAGCATATGGGAAAACGTTTTATAAGGCATGAATCGATGCAAGGTGTCGTGTGTGCATATGGGTTGCGTTGATAGATACTGATTCTGCTATAAAAGCTGGAGGCAGCATGTGGGAAAGCAAGCTGCAAATCATGAATTACAACACAGCGTCGTGTGTGTGTGTGTGTGTGTGTGTGTGTGTGTGTGTGTGTGTGAGAGAGAGAGAGAGAGATATGCACAAGCCATTGGTAGATGTCGGTTCTCAGAGGGAGGGGCAGTTCTTCTCAGGAAGGAGGTTTGGACAGATTCTCTTCTCTACCAGTCTCCATCCCCATTTGTTTCTGAAACATTGGGCATGGCCCATGTGGACATGGGGAGAGGGAGAGGAGAGTGACCAGGAAGGAAGGGAAGTTTCACTTAGCAGGTCTTGTTGAAGGCTCACGTCATGCCCTGGGGCCTGGGCCATATGTTGAGCTGATTTTTTTCCTCCAGCAAGTTGCTTTTGTTCAGAGATTGTTTTTCTCTTGCTGAGTAATCTCTTAGGGCAGTGATGTCCATTAACACGGGGCATCACTGACTTTCTGAAGACCCCAGGGGCCCTCAATCCCACAGCTTCTCTCAGTCAAGGACACTTTGCTTAGACATCCCAGCCAGAAGACTGATGTATGGTCCCCTGCTGAGCCAATGGATCCCACCCAAGGTTTTTTTTGAAGGCCCACAGTGATGACATCACACACACTCACTAAGAGGCATGGGAAGGGTTGCAACTTAACATAATTGAGGTCTCTGGGGACAGCAGACCTCTCTCCAAAATGTTTAAAGAGAACAAGGTAAACAGCCTGGCCTAGCAGTTAGTAGTGGGGGGTGCTGATGGAGGGAGCCCCCCAGCTTTTCTCCCAGCTGTCCCAGGTGTAGAGGGAGGGGTGAGGGCTCAAAACTTGAAGTGGAGCAAACTCCTTAAGAATTTCCATGTGAGTTGCTACCACTACATGAGTGCTACTTGCCAAGCCAGCCCCCTGGGATCCCCAGACATCCCTTCCCCTGTGTGCTTGGGAGGCAGCCAACCCCAGTAGCTCGCCTCAGACCCCTCTGGAAGCAGCCAGCCAGTGGTCTCCAGAAGGAAGGCTGGAAATGTCCAGAATTAGCCCTGCACCTGGCCATGCCCCCTTGGCCCTTTCTCTGAAGAAATTCTCCTCAAATCCTCCCTGTCTCCCCAAGCCCAGCCCTGTTACCCCCATGGTGATGAGGCCCTCACGAGCATTGTCTGAGTTTTAGTTTGGGGGGTTCCTCCATGGAGCTTTGCCTCCTGGTCTGGCATTTTGGTTTGGAATGGCTCATCTGTCGTACCTTGGAGGTACGTTTTAATATCCTGCTGCATTTCTTTGCTTATTACTTATTACTTGCTTCTTGCTTATTACATAATTTACCCTCCATTTGCCTCTCAATGGGATTTGAGGTGATTGACAACATAAATTCATATTCTGTGGACCAGTTTCTGCTCATGCTTTCTCAGAGACACTAATGAATGTACTCAAGGGGGTGGAAACTATGTCTGCAGGAAATACATTTCTTAAGGCATTATTGAAGGGAAATGGTTTTTGATCAAATATACTCTAGAATCATCACTGGAATCAAGAGGGTTTTATTTTTTTATAGCAATGAGGTCTCTCTATGTTGCCAGGCTGGGATCCTCCCAGCTCAGCCACCTGAGCAGTGGGGACTACTGGCACCCACTACTGTGTTCTGCAAATGTAGCTGTTTTAAAGAAAAAACGATGTGCCAGGACCCACCCTGGGCATCCTGCTTTAGCATTCGTGAGCTTATCTAGTATGCCCTGGTGTTTGTGCTGGCAGATATAAGCTGTGCAGGCGACTCTGATGCAAGCCCTGGCTCAAACCCATCCCCTCCCCAAACCACCTAATTGGCCCATCTTCTTTACCTTTCTTGATTTTAATGAAAAGTCCCTTCCTACTACTTTATTCTGTTTTGCTAGACTGACTTTTACCTTCATTTTTAACTCCCTCATTTGTTTTATCTTCCAAATTTAATTAAGACTAAAGTGGGCAGGCATTTCTGAAGACAGTGATCTCTTTTTAATGACTTGTCACATTTGGAAGTTGGCTTCTTAGAAAGTTCGAAACTGGGAGGCATTTGTCTTAGTCTTTCCACTTGGTCAAGTGATTCAAGGACCAATTCCAGCTTTGTTGACCTTATGGTAATGTCATGGCCCACATTAGCATCCTTGACTGTCCCCAAATGAAGTGTGCGTTTCTTCAGTGGAGCAGACAGGAAGGGTTGGAACGCTGGTAACTCCGTGTTAGGTTAAGGTCCATAAATGTCCGATGACCTTGAAATCCAACACAGAGATAGCTTCGTGTTCAGAAGCATCTGATGCTTTTTAAATACAGTAACTTAGAAACCCCCTTTTCATTTTTATTATGCTATTAATTGTGTTGTTAAGTCTGTACTGCAGAAAAGTTAGAAAACATTAAAATATCTTAATTTCCCCCCTTTTCATTTTTATTATGCTAAAAATTGTGTTGTTAAGTCTGCACTGCAGAAAAATTAGAAAACATTAAAATATCTTAAAAATTGCCTTGATCTCACCATTCACTAGTAATTAATATAAATAATTTGGTTTATATTTCTATCTAATTAGTTAAAAGGGTATCATTTTATGTGCAATTTTTACCTGTTTAGTTTACTATTTAAATATTTCTTTTAAAATAAACAGCAATTCAAGATTTTTTAATTGATTGATAGTGGGGATTTAACTTGAGGTTTAGTGGAGGAAACCCCACAACTGAAGAAGCCACAGGCTAGAAGAGGGGCTGAAGTGGGGGGGGGGAGCTGGTGGAATTCAGAGGGCCAGGGAGGTCACAGGGGAAGAAGGAAGCCTTGAGCTGAGCTTAAGGAATGAGTAGAGATGGCTGCAGTGGTGGTGGAGGGGGGCTGCCCAGTCAAGGCAATGATAATCTCATATCTACTCCCCATTTTAGGTGAAGTTGCAAACACACCATGTAGGAAAACTCCCCTCCTCTCTCCCTTACCCTGGGCCCTTTTCCTTTTTCCCATGTGAGGAGCCTGGAGCCCCAGAGCAGCTCTAGCCTGCCCCCCGAGCCTACTGGCCATTTGTCTCTCTGCTCCATCCCCATCACATGCCTTTCTTTCTCTGGCAGTGGGTCTTTTCTCAGTAGGGGGACTCTGTGTTGGGAGAGCAGTTTGCCATTCTCATCACCAGCTGCAGCAGGTCAAGATCAGCTTATTCAATAAAATATGTGGTGCAGTCGTGCAGCTCCCCTCGCTGTAGGGGAGCAGAGCGGAGGTCAAAGTCTCCCAGCAGCTCCTGGCTGGTGCTGCCGTTGTCAACAGGAAGTCAGTATGTGAGAAAGTGAGTTTTCCTGGCCTCCAGGGCGCTTTTGCCAGGCCCCAGCCACACGGTGGGGGAAACTGTCTCTTTCTCTTACTCCGTGTGTGACTTAGGCAGGTTGCTGGCATGCTCACTGATAAACTTCAGTTTTGTCACCGATGTTCTAGGCAGCTCAGGCCATAACAAAATACCACAGGCTGGTGGCTTGAACAACAGAAATTTATTTTCTCACAATTCTGGAGGTTGGATGTCCAAGAACTGGAGAAAAAGCAGAAACTCTGACTTGCTAGACGACCAGGTTCTTTGATGGAAACTTCTGAAGAAATGATGTGACGATTATTTGTCTTGCTATTTCCAAACAGAGACACTCAGACGTCTACCACAGAAGTCTCAAAAGTCAAGGAAATAAACAGACACTTCACAAGTTAAAAGAGTCAGTGCCACGATTGTCACTAGCAACGATCTTACAACTAACAGGCTTTGTCTGTCACCTGGCTATCTTAAAACGCAAAGCTCAAAAAAATAAAAAAATAAAAAAGGAAGAAGAAGAAACCAAACCCTGTCATAATTTAAGTTCGACTCAGCTGCGTGATAACCGTTACATTGTTCTTTATAATAAATGTAGTCAGTAGTCAGGATTCTTTTAAACCCTAACTAGGGCAAGATTTTTCTGAAATAATGTAGCCCTCCAAATACAGAAGAGCTCTGTTCCAGAAAATTTTTTCTAGGTTAGCTGAGTGAAAGTTTGAACTCATTTGCACTTTGCCCATAATGGTAGAAACGGTCTTTAAGTTACCAGATGTGTATGTAAATCTTATAAAAGTATCAGTGATCTCAAAGTACTTAGGACCAATTTCACTCACAACCAGTGACCATTTCTCATATACCCAGAACCTTCTGCAGCTCAGTGAAGAGGGCTTGAGGCACATTTGCCCCTCAGACCAGCCAGAGTGGGCTCTGTTAAGAGGCAGTCCAGGAAGGGGCCACCGTGCTTTTCCCAGCATAGGCTGGAATTTGGTCCTTGGTTCTCTCCTGGTCTCATGAGACACATTCCCTAAGAAAAATGTTCACTCCCTGCCCTTTGGTCATTATTGATGAGTTCTAAATCTTTCTACTAAGAGGTCCACAGGCATCTTAAATTAACTAGAAAGAGTTCTAGGCTTTTGACTCCTACCCCCGCAGCCTGCCCACCACCAGGGATTTTGATCAGTGTAGTATAGAAACAATGTAGTATAGATCTACTGTTCTGTTAATGGCTGGGCAAGTGCCCAGAGCTCCTGAGAAACTCTGGTGGGGGACACAGGACACAAGTTTGATCAGTGCTTAGAGCAGGGCCTCTATGCAAAAGATGTCTATGTCTCAATCCCCGAGTCCTGTGACTGTCAGCGTGTAGGACCAAAAGAAAGTCTTTGCGGTTGTAATTAAGAATCTTGAGATGGGCAGAGTCTCCTGGATGATCCAGGGGACGATCCTAAAGGGAATCATATGCATTATTTAGTAAAAGGAAGATGGAAGATTTGACCACACACAGAGGGAGAAGGTGACTTGAAGAGAAAACACAGAAAAGCCTTGAAGATTGAAGTGATGTGGCCCCAGAGCAGGGAGGATCGCGGCTCCCAGAGGCTGCCCTCAGGACACCGGGATGATAGCCCAGTGATTCTAATTTCAGGTTTCTGACCTCCAGAACTGTGAGAGAATAAACTGCAGTAATTTGAAGCTGTGTAGTTTGTGGCCATTTGTCATAGCAGCCACAGGAAGCTGATACAGCCTCCTGCCGGACACCTGCACTCATCTCTGGCTCTCTGGATCATGTGCTCAGATACAAACAGGTGGCTGGTTGCTAGGAGACAGGAAGCAGAGACAGGCTGTGTGCTACCCGAACATAAGGAAGGGCAAGAGGCAAACAGAGCCTGCCGTGTGGATGGGAAGGGGAAGGAGAGACCTGCCTTCACGGCATAGTGGCCCTGCCCACTGCTAAAACACAAGACCAGGAATCCCATGTTTCCCTCTGGCTCCATTTAGGAGGAAGAAGCAGGCAAATAACAAGGGATTGAAACTGTTGATTCCCAGATGGTCTCATCCCTGTTCTCCTCCCCACCTCCCACCCCACCCCCAACTCCACCGCCAGCTGCCCACACCTACGCTGTGGACAAAGGGAACTTGGGGAACAAATGGTCCTCTCTCCCACTGGCCTGCAGCTGTTCTCATCACCCCCCCATTCCATCTCCACCTTTCTCAACGTCTGAGTCTCCAGTTTAGTTTGTACCATCATCACCATCTGCCCTGTAGCCGCCCCAGAGAAGTAGGACCACTCTGACTCCCCCTGTCCCATCACGCCCCCATAACTAATTGAAAATCGAAGCCCTTTTTATTATCCACTAAAAGCATTTCATTAATATTTTCTCCTTTTTCTTTCTCCTTGTCAGGTCCCTAGTTGAAGTCCCTGTTCACAGGAGCTTTCCCATAGCCAAGTCTTTAGCTTTTCAGCCCCTCTCTGTGATTCGAACCTGCTTTCATTCAAGATGCAGCTGCAATTTTATTCTGTTCTTCAGTGTAACCTGTGAACTGTAGCCACACGTCAGATTTTCCTGTTGCCCGGCCACACCACATGATTTCATGACTCCAAGCCTATATATCTCTTCTCCTGGGCATCATCTTCCACGGCTTCCCATCAGAGCCCACAGCAAAGGGCTGAAGTGCCATGTCATTGGTGCCCTTTCAGGTGGAGAGTGGGTGTCCGAGAGGACAGGTCACTGGGAGGATGCTCTTTCTCCTTCTTATTACCTTACGTCCCCGAATCTCTAACAAGTGTCAAGATCGGTGACCTTGTTCCCAGGGTGTCCAGAACATGGCCTGCACAGAGCTGCCGGAACTTTCCTTTCCCTTCCAGGATGTACACGTTCATTCCATGTTTTACAAAGTTTGGTTTACCTTTTTCTTATTTCATCCTAGCTTGTCATATGCCAATCTCTGCGTTTAATTGCTTTTTGTGGTAAGTTAAAGGAAATACTTCCACTCAAGTCTAGACGGCCACCTCCTTCTGCTCCTCCTCTCTGAGTGTCAACTTCTGCAGAGAAGCCCCTTGAAGCCCCACCCGGCCAGCTCCCTTAGTACATCCCTCTGCCGTGTGTGTGTGGCTGTGTGATGCTTCCCTTGAGAGTGCTGTTGACATCTTAGAAAACAGGGCCTTCCCCTATGGAAACAGGTCTCCTGACAGGCAGCTTTTGATTGAGGACCCAAACTTTGTGGTGTCTCAGCATTTGCCCAGAGTTTTTAAACCAGAAGTGACTAAGTTTCTGGGAAGAGCATCACCAGAAGAAACAGGAGCTCACAAGCAGCTCAGCCCAGCTGTGGAGGAACGCAGCCCTCTTCCCTGTGAGGACTTTCAGCTATGAACGTCCACTGGCAGAGTCGCGCCTGTCCCCTGAGAAGCTATTGGCCTCTCTCCTACATGGACCACACTTTTGCTTCAGCTCCAGCTCTGGGCCCTGGTCCACAGTCTTGTTGCTTGGAAATCAGTCTTGGTTTCACCCAAAGCACTCTTCAAAGCCATAGAAACCCAAAGCACTCTTCATTAGGCACAGAAACTTCTACAGGAAAAGACTGGGTGTGCAGTGAGATCTACCATCTGTCACACGCACGCCCAGGGGAAGAAAACCCATCTCTGCCCGGTTTTCCGGCTGCTGGTTCACTGGAATCCATCACGAGCTGTCTCTAGCTCAGAGGTGGCCTAGAGCAATAGCAGCCCCTGTTAACAGATCAGATGGGAAATCCTGCCTACTCGGTGCACACGTGGCTGCCCGTTTGACACATGAACCAATATCGTCTGCAGTTTAGGCCTTCCCTGCACTTGGTGCTGGGCTCACCACTTTGTGCACACCCTAAATGCAGGAGAGGAGGTGATGGTGATGGTGATGATAATAAAGACACAGAAACTTCACAGTTAGAAGCTCCCGCAGGGTCTGCTCTGCTGACTATCATGAGTCTTGGTATTATCCTGTCTGGGACCACACAGTGCAACCAGCCATCCGCCAAGTGGCAGATGGGGCTGCTGCCCTCGTTTTGAGGGGAAGTCACATGAGTGCCACCTGTTGAACTCAGCAGGAAACTCACCTCTGCTGGGAAGATGGGGAGCTCTTCTTGGCCAGCTGTATAAAAGTTAGACAGCTAGCCTGGCAGCTCCAAGAAAGCACGTGAGCATGTCTTGGGTCTGCCTTCTGGGCTCTGCAGCAAGTTTGGGTGCCATCTAAGGGGAGGAAGCAATCTCCCTCTGTACAACCTGGGCTTCCCTAACTGTACCTTAATTTGTTTATGTAGAAAATCAGGGGACAAGGACATCCTGCTCTTTCTGACCTAGGTCTTCATCCAGCCAAGTCCAGTAACTGTGGGGCAAGGTAGCAGCCCGGGGGCAGGCTCCTTTGGAAAGTTTTTCATTCACTTGCGGACTTACCCACATGTGTGTCTTGATCGTGCTCCTGTAATCCACGTAATCAAAGGTGAGAACCTTTCGTAGGGAAATTTGGCCCTTTATTTCCTATTTTTATTTTCAGTGAGTGCCTCCCTCCCCAGACACCTAGGGCAGCCCACCCCCCCATGAAAGCATCACGAACACTTACCAACCTGTTCCTGACATCTCTGGAAGTTTCAGCAAGTCTTGGTATTACCTGACAAACAAGCCCAGATTCCTATTAATTACACTCAGAAATATGACTCATGCAGAAACAGCACAAAACTAATTGGAAAGAACATTAAAATGAGGCCTGAGGAAGTGAGGGCCTTAAATCATGCCAAGGAAACAGGAGGAAATGATAGCCCTGGTGATGAGACTTGACCAACAGGATAGACAGTGCAGGGTGATGCACACAGGCGGCAGTCGGAGGTAAGAAGCCCGGGTGGAGGCTGGCGCAGACAGTGAGTCATCAATGAACGGAACAAGTTTTGTTCTGTGAGATGAAACGTCCAGCCAACTTAGTCCACCAGCTAATTGGTTTTACTGATTCTTTTTTCTTATGGAGTCAACTCATGGGTCTCAGATTCTTCTTTCATATTTCATCATCTGTTTTAATTTAAGACTATACATCTCCAACACAACCTTTACCCTAACTCCCCAGGAAGAGTCTGAGCAGTTGTTGATACGTTAATCTGACTTTTATCTGGTATCGTTCTTGGGTGACTGGCAGGGCAGGGTCCAGGCATTCTTGGGTTGGTTATAATTTCAGTCATACTGCTGTCAAATGTCACTCAAAACTCTTAACCAAGTTTACCAACTTCATCTCCCCATTTATGTTCAGAGAAGATTTAAGCTTTCTAGAAGCTTTGTGTTAACACCTCCACAGTTATTTGCAGGGTCACTTCTCTCACAGGTGGCTTTGTTGTCACATGAAACTGTTAATGAATTGAGGCTACAAAACCTGCAAAAGTGTGAAAAGGAAAAACACAAAAACTCTGTCTCCTGTGATGTGTGCGTATGGTCAGTTCCCAGCACACATGACTTAACTCAAAATAACACAGTCTTTCCACTCTTCTTTAAGAAGTGCACAAATACCTCATTCAAGCCTTTCAACTAATAGCAAGTGTTAATTGAGGAGGCAAGATTGTTACCTTCTGATCCTGTTCACAGTGCAACATAATATCGCCCGGAGGAAACCTCCACTCCACCCCCAGATGCTTCCACCCCAGTCCCACTTGGGCAGTATTGGCTGCACGGGTCTGAGAAGGTGTTGATATATGGGAAGTGTATTTCATGGAGACATTTCCTAATGACAGAAATCCTTCTGTACATCATACCACGTTTTGCCTGCTCTGTTAGTTTAATGGTATCTATAGGGCTGGAAGTGACTCTAGGTTTAATGTTGGCACTTCTGTGCAAACTCCTAAGAGGTACATAAATTCCTTCTGAAATAAGAACATTTCATCACAAAAGTGTTCCCCTCCCCAGGCCCTATGCCATATTCCATGCCCAGTGACAAGAATCTTGCTTAAGCCATTAGCATCATAAATCGCTTAGAGAACAAGGTCTGAACGATTTGAAAGCTGTATCAAGTGGAACTGAGCAAATTAGGTCTGTCCCTGTTGTTTTATCTTTATTTATTAATGGCAATAATTCTGTCTTAATCTTCTGTAAAGCATGGAATCAATTATGCGGCATCTAAAGCTCTTTAAATGGATTCGGCTGGCTCTTCCTTCTTCTCCTGTGTGGGGAGGTGCAGTTTGCTCTGGGGAGTCATGAGGTCAGTAGGCCCTTGTGGTTCCTGGTGCTACACACATCTGTAGGGCTCACCCCTGTCCCCCAAACAAGACCCGCTGGGCTCACCCCTCTCCCCCAAACAAGACCTTGTAATTGATGAAGCGAGCACTGATCACAGTAGACATGGGCACAGTCACTTAAAGAGAGAGAGCGGTTTTCAGGCGTGCAGGATGGTAACAGTAGTTTTATTGAAAGTAGGAGCATGTTTAAAGAAAGAACATTGCAGACTTAGAGACAGGGTCGGCCCTCCCTGTAAGTAAGGAAAAGGGAGGGTTGAGGAGGAGCCCTGGTGCTGCCCACCTGAGCTCTGCGGCTGGAGAGGGAGCCAAGGAGTTTTCAGACTATCTGCTCCCACAGACAGGCCATGCCTTTCAGATGGAGGGGTTAGGAGCCACGGAATCCACAGGAAAGACCGATTTTATTAATCGCTGCATTCATGAAGTCCCATCTCTCTCCGTTCTCCTGCCATCGTCTCCCAACAAACTTTGGATTAAAAAGTGGATTTTTGAGAACATCTTTTCACTATAGGAAGAAATAGTTTGGCTATATGCATTTTGAGTTTTAGTGATGTACTATTAAAAGTTTTTGATTGTGGAAAAATATATACAATTTACTATTTTAACCAATTAACTATTTTTAAGTACACCATTCAGCAGCATTAGGTATATCTCCACTGTGTGGCATTCTCACCACTATCTCACCATCCCAAACAGAAATTCTGTGCACATTGAACAATAACCCCCGTCTCTTTTCCTCTCAGTCCCTGGTAAGCATTGTTCTGCTTTCTGTTCTGTAACTTTGCCTTTCTAGAGCCCTTGTCCAGATAGAACAATAGGACGCTCATCCCTCTGGTTCCAGCTGCTTTCACTCTGTGTGATGTTTTCCATGTTTTTCTGTGTTGCAGTGTGTATCAGAACTCTCCTTCCTTTTTAAGATCGAATCATATTCCCATGTGTGTACGTATCACATTTCATTCATCTATTCATCTGTGGAGGGGCACCTTGGGTTCTTTCTGCCCATTGGCTGTTACAAACAACTCGCTGTGAGTTTGGTGTCCATCTGTCTGGTTGGGTCTCTGCTTTTCATTTGTTTATGCATATACTCAGAAGTGGAATTGCTGGATGATAGGGTCGTTCTATGTCTGTCCTTTTGGGGAACTGCCAAACTGTCTTCCGTAGTAGCTGCGACATTTTACAATCCCAGCTGCAATGCACAAAGGTGCCAGTTGTGCCACATCCTGCTATTTTCCAGTTTTTTCGTCATCTCACCGGTGTGAAGTGGCGTCACACTGGGATTGTGACTTGCCCTCCCCTAACGATTAGTGATGTCGAGCATCTTTTGTTTCTGTCGGCCGCCTATATATCTTTGTTGGAGAAAAATCCATTCAAGTCCTTTGCCTATTTTAAAAATCGGGCCGTGAGATGTAATTTCTTAATGTGAATTTATGTAATTTCTTCATTAATCACTGAAATTCCCAGTCAACTTGGCTGAGGGAAGGGATTGTGCTGATTCTGTTGACTTAAGCAGCCTGGCTTACTATCTGGCAGTTATCTCTATTATACACTGAATGCTCCCTGCAGTTGACTTCGGTCTTCTAAGCATGATTACCTTGAGATGGGTTTTCTCTTGAGGTACTGGCAAATCAGAGTCTGAACTTTCGAGGCTGCAAGCCTGAACCCAGACCAGTCTATACTCTCTGCTATGAGGAAAAACACTCTCTAAGGTTTCTGGGGGAGGGACCTCCTGGTCTGGATATTTTATAGGTTAATTCACTGTCCAGTACAGCAACCAGTAGCCATATGTGACCATTTAAAATTAAATTCAAATGAAAATGAAAACTCAGCCTTTAAATTTCAGCTACTTGATAGCTACATATGGCCAATGTCTACTGTGTTGAATATGAAGCTTTTCCATATCAGAGTGTTCTCTTGGGCTATGCTGATTACGAAAATAGGCATTTTTGAAAGAACTTTGGAAACAGTTAAATAAAACAAAAGAAAACAATAGCAAATCAAAAAAAAAATGATTCCATGATTAGGAAACAATGATGTTAGGACTGGAGAAAAAACATAGAATAGAATTGCAGTAAACTGAGAGTCCATTAGTCACTAGTGTCCTCAGTTACAGAATCACTTCTCATAAAATGCCCATATCATGGGTTGATTCGAGAATTCCCAAGCCCAGCACACAATGAGCACCATATAACTATGCAGTGGCCGTGGGAATGCTCCACTCACACCTGCTGCCACCTGCAGGGTTCACACTGAGGCGGAGCTGCTCCCAGGCAGTTCCCAGCCTGTGATAGACCCTGGCAGAGAGTCAATGCATGACCATTCCAGGGATGTATGGGCTTAACAGGTGACTTTGACTTGAGGATGCCCTGTTGGCCTGACCAAAATTTGCTGGAGCTGTGCTACAGTCCAAGACTCATCCTAATCCAATCCTCTGTTCCGCTTCCTCTCCTCCTCATGTGTCAAACCTGCACCATGGTCTGAAGCAGCCATTCTCCACCTGTGGGTTGTGACTCACAGGAACTATATTAAAGGGCTGCAGCGTTAGGAAGGTTGAGAACCACTGGTCTGAAGGTTCTCCCTGTTACTATCTTCTACTCTTTTTCCTAGCAAATCTCCTGCAGGTCTAATCACATTGCAGAATAAACTTCACAGTAGACCCAAACTATAGCCAAGTATTTGGTACTCTTAGTATTACTTTCCAGAAGACATTTCTTTATATTTCCCCATGTGAAAACTACCAACAGCCTCCTTCAATTAAAACTCCCACATCAGCTAAATGACCACGATTTCCTCCGTGTCTTTTCATACCTTCATGGTGAGAAACTCTTGTGAACATGTCAGGTCTACCTGGGGACCTCATTTTGGTGCCAGCTAGGGGTCTCTCTACTTCTGGGCTCTTGGAAGGGACATGTTATTCTATATTATATTTAGGTCTCTGAAGCACACTTAGGATCCAGATGTTATAATTGTTTCTGCCTTCTTGTGTAGGTTGCGTTTGTGCCAATGCTCATGCGGTATAAGGTCCTTCTAAATTTTTAATCATTGGTTTCATGGAAGAAGCTAGAGACAGTTATTTTTTCCCTATTTCTAGAATCTTCTTTCAACCTTCTTTTCTTCTTCCCCAGCTTGATCAAAACCTTTGTGAGTGCTGGAACCGAGTTCCAGTTTCCAGGCTGTTGCCCAGTCAATGCTTGGTCTTTTCCTTCCACAGAAGGTCACTCCTTCAGGGGTTCCCATCTTATCTCTCAGGTCCATGTCTGTGGGAAGTGGCCCCATTGTTTACACGTACAAAACCCATGAATAGAAGCCAGCGTTTCCTGGATCTATTCTGCACAACCTGGACGTCCTGCAGGTAGAAGACGTGTCATAGCAGACATCAGCATCCCGCCAATGTCCTCTTGGTCCTACCACTGTAGTCGTCTGGTTTCTGACTGCCACTATCCACATTCTTTGCTTTCTCTGGCTCCTGAGTGCTCTGCCCAGGTGTGTGCTACCTGGATACGCCTCAATAATGACTGAGCGGAAGCAGGTGCCCTACGCTGGCTCTTCATCAGCCAGCATGAACTACATCCCTTGTTGGCTGCCGTTCCTTTCCTGTCTCACTTCCTCACTCCCTTATTGGTGTTTCCTCTAGCCGTTTCCCAAATAAACTTCTTTGTAGTGGAAACAATATCAGGGGAGCCCAAACCGAGACATTGTCCTCACAAGAACAGATGTTTCATGGCCAAACATGTAAGGAACTGCTAGGTCAAACAAAAATGAGGAGGTTTCCTGGTTTTAAGACTTCAAAGAATATTTGATGCCTGAAATTGTTTGGTGAATTTCTAGGGATAACAAGTAGACAGCCTTATCTGAAGTTATCTGGGAATGTGTTATTGTGGAATACGGCACACGTGCAGGTGTGTGAACACCTACACACATGCGGGCACCGTGGAGCACAGATCAAGAATAGCTTTGATGTGGTGGCTGAACCGAGTGTCCTGAAATAGCAAGGTGTTTGCTTTGTTTTTGTTCCCTCCTCATAGTAGTATTTCCCACAAAATGTATAAATCTCATTAACTCAAGGGCATACAAATACTAAAGGCATAAACACATTTTAAAGAAACAGTAGACAAGTTAATGAACAGTACTTACTTTATGCTGTGGGTTACTGTGAAAGTGGAGTATCTGGGGATTGGTCAATAACAGAGCTTTGATCAGTGCTTCATGAAGCAGCTCTGATTGTTCACCAGTGATGAGAAAATGCACTTGGAGATCAATGCTGGTGGTTCTGCTACCCCCGTTAATCTAGTTACTTGTAAATCCTTAGGCAATTCACTTTTCAAAAGGACAAATCATAACATAGCATCAACTATAATTAATTCAACATGGTAAGAACTTCAAAATACAAGTGTAGTTAAAATTAAGTTTATTGAAACCCCAAGAGCAAATTTACTTCTTGTATCAACACTTGAGCTTCCCAGGGGGCTAAATGAGCATTACTTATCCAGTGTCCCAGGTAAGCCTCATGAGTAGGCCTGTTTCAGTCACCTCTCTGGGGGCTTCAGAATAGTCTCATCAAATCTACCCCCACCCTTGCCTCTGATGCTCCAATTAAAAAAGCAAATGATGTATGCACAGATAAAATTTAGCATTCAACTGATTTATTAGGGAAGCCTGTATATATATACGTGTGTATGCATATCTGTGTCTTGATATGGGTCTCTCTTTGAGTGTGGAGAGAGAGAACATTCACCTCAAAAGATTCATAATTGAAAGCTAAATTAACTTAGTATGTATGTTTGAACTTAACAAATGGATTCAGGCCCTGCCCTTGAACTAAGTTTGAGGTGAAGTGGCTATAACCACCACCTGGGTAGAGAGAGACCGAGGAGACCAAGCCTTCTTAAACACACTTAGGACAAAATCCACTGCCCTGCAACACACAGCTGTGAGATGGGAACTACCCTGTCCAACCCCTGTCATCTACCAGCAGCAATAACACCAATTGCTTGGGTCCCCGTGGGTTCCACCACCAGCACTACCATCATCTATAGCACATCAAGTTCCCAAGGGCCTTAGAACCTGCTCACATGCTCAGCCCACTGTTTCCACTACCAGCTTCTGAGCAAGCCACATAGAGGACCAAGAATGTGTCCCCTAGGACCCGCTTATACTGGTGATAGTAAAACCTTTCTGGAGCCTAAAAACAGGGACATACAGCCCACTGCTGCTGCTACTGGGACCAAAAGACTGGTTCAACTGGAATCTGAGTCCCCAGCAAGAAAAATTTCACCATACTCTCAACTCCTAACCATACCCTAAAACACCAAGGAAATCATAAATACCTCTGACCTGTTTGTTGATGACTCACATGATCTTTTATCTAGAAAACCCTAAAGACGCCACCAAAAAAACCTCTTAGATTTGATAAATGAGCTCAGTAAAGTTTCAGGATATTATATAAACATACAGAAATCAGTAGCATTTCTACACACTAATAATGATGTACCCCAAAACTAAATTAAGATAGCAAGTCCATTTACAATAGCTACAAAAAAATGAAATGCCTAGAAATATATTTAACCAAAGAGGTGAAAGATCTCTACAAAGAAAACCACAGAACACTGCTGAAAGAAATCGTAGATGACATAAACAAGTAAAAAAGCATCGTGTGCTTATGGATCTGAATAAATATCATTAAAATGACCATGGCACCCAAAGAAACCTATAGGTTCAAAGCAATCCCTGTCCAAGTATTTTTCACAGAATTAGAAAAAAATAATCACAATGTACATATGGAACCAAATAGCCAAAGAAATCCTAAGCAGAAAGAACAAAGCTGGAGGCATCACATTGCCTGAGTTCAAATTATCCTACAAGGGTATAATAATCAAAACAGCATGGTATGGGTATAAAAATATACACATAAATCAATGGAACAGAACAGAGAACCCAGAAATAAAGTCACATACTTACAGCCTAGGGATCTTGGACGAAGTTTACAAGAACACATACTTGGGGAAAGAGAACCTTTTCAATAAATGGTGCTGGGAAAATTGGATACAAATATGCAGAAGAATGAAACTGGCCTCCTGCCTCTCACCGTACACAGAAAACTCAAGGTACGTACATTAAAGACTTGGATGTCAGACCTGACATTACAATATAAAAATACTGGGGAAAAACCTAGAGAAAGCTCTTTTGGACATCCGTCTAGGCAAAAAATTTATTACTAAAACATCATTAAGCACAGGCAACAAAAACAAAATAGACAAATGGGACTTAATTATACCAAGAAGCTTCTGCATAAGAAATACTCTACAGGGTGAACAACCTGCAGAATGAGAGAAAATGTTTGTAAACTATACATCTAACAGGGGACTAAGAACCAGAATCTACAAGGAACTCAAACAACTTAACAAAAACCAGATAATCCCATTAAAAAGTAGGCCAAAGGCAAGGATAGACATTTTTCAAAAGAAGATATATAAGAATGGCCAATGAGCATGTGAAAAACCTTCACCATCACTAACCATCAGAGAAACGCAAATTTAAACCATGATGAGGAATCATCTTATACCAATCACAATGGCTATTATTAAAAAGACAAAAAACAACAGATGCACAGAAAAAGAGCCCAAATATTGTTGGTGGGATTGTAAATTAGTGCATCCTCTGTGAAAAACAGTATATTTGTCAACATGTAAAAATAGAAGCAACTGTAAAATCCAACAATCCCACAACTGGACATCTACACAGAGAAAGGAAATCATTGTATCAGAAATACACTTGCACTTGTCTGTCTATCTCAGCATCATTCACAGTAGCAAAGATATGGAATCAAGCTACGTGTCCATCCGTGGAGGACTGAATAAAGAAAATGTGTTATATACACAATGAAATACATTCAGCAACAACAAAAAGAATGAAATGATGTCTTTTACAGAACCGTGAATGGAACTGAAGGCCATTATGTTAAGTGAAACAATTCAGACACAAAAAGACAAACGTGGCATGTTCTCACTTATAAGTGGGAGCTAAATAATAACGTGGAAGCAGAGTGTGGAATGACGGACCACAGAGACTCAGAGGGATGGGGAGCGGGGGGACAGATGACGGGAGTTCACTTGGTGGGTACAAAGCGTTGCTTTAGTGATGGACACACTGATGACCCTGGTTTCACCACAATGTAGTAGACCAATGGAGAAAATTTGCATGTGTGAATACATCTAACAAATGGATTCAAAACTCACTAACATTCATCTGAAATATTTTTAACAATTCTTTTCAGTCTGATTTTCCCTGCAAATATTGGAGTTTTTATATCACATTGAGCAGCAAATACATGTAACAACATTTTCAAATATCCATTTAAAAATATTTCCTCCATAAGTATTCATGTTATCAACTGAATGTTTAGGTAACCCCCAAATTGATGAAGTTGAAATTTTAACTCCCAATGTGATGAGAGATCACGAGAGTGAAGCTTTCATGAAAAAGATTAGTGCTCTTTGTAAAGAAGAGACAGGAGAGAGATGACCCCTCTCTTGGCTCCGTGAGGCTTCCCGGTGAGACCGTCACCTGCAGACCAAGAAGTAGCCCCCATCCCAGCACCAGCCCTCCTGGTGCCTTGATCTTGGACTTTCCAATCTCCAGAACTGCGAGAAATAAATGTCTGTTGGTTAAGCCACCCCGTCTGTGGTAATCTATTATAGCAGCTGAAACTGATGAAGAAAAGTTATTTTTAAATTGTTGTTAAAGCAGCACCTTTATTTTGACAAGGAACATTAAGTTTTCTTTTCAAAATGCCTAATAGGTGATATATCAATGTCACGTATTTTTCTGCAACACTTGCTGTTTTACAAAGGAAGCATACTTGATTATTTTTTCCTTTTGAAAACTCTTTGAAGTATTTTATAATAAAATAGACATTGAAATTTTACCAAGGAAAATGCTAACCTAGGAAAAAACTTCTCTGGTCACTCCTGACACATTACAGGGCATCGTGCAGATTCTGCTACATTTTGCAGGTTGTGGCAGACAGGCTTTAAGGTGGTCCCTGGGATGCCCACATCCTGAGGTCTTTCTGTGAGTCTAGGTGCGACCCGCGACTTGCTTTTGTGGAGAGAATATGGCAAAGGTGTCAGGTCCGTGACTGTATTACATGAGGATTTATTGTAACTTCCGTTCTGCTGGCAAACTGTCTTTATTGACTCTCTCCCCAGCTGACATTGACTAATTATCCTGCCATATGGAAAGGATTATGTTGCCAGGAGTCGAAGGTGTCCTGGAGCCTGACAGCCAGCAAGGAGCTGAGGCCCTCCGTCCAGCAAAGGACTAAATCCTGCCAACAGCCTCGCGAGCTTGGGAACAGATCCTCTTCACTTGGGTCTCAGAAGAGACGCTAGCCCGGGCCCTTACCTTGATTGTCACCTTGAGAGAGACTCTGACCAGCAGGACCCAGCTAAGCCATGCCTGAACTCTTGGCCCCAGAAACTGTAAGATAATAAACATGTGTTTTTTTAGCCAATATGTTTGTAGTAATTTGTTGTGCAGCAATCAAACTAATACATTTTACCTTTATAAATTCAACCATTCTTTGCAGTGATGGCTTGTTTCTGAAGGATGCAGTACGTGAATTTTATGTTTTTAAAATTCCATTCAAAGCAGCCTGTCCACCAGGGTTCTGCTATGCTGCTTTTGCATCATATGCTGTTCTTATTGTAGAAATTACTCTTATGAAGACATCTTCTCCAACAAGTCTTCTGCTGGGTGGCTCCTGCGTCTCCTTACGGGAGCTGGGTTAGCAAGTGCAGCAGCCGAGGTGTTGCAATATCGGTACTCATATCCTCCACTGGGTAATTTATTCTCTACTTGTATCTTCAAGAGTTTAATGAAATCCCTTTCAGATTTGTTGACAAAGGAAAGCATTTGAAGTTGTCAGTGGGCACTGGCTTCTGCCTGTCAACTCGGCCATTAGAGGAGGAGGGTCAATGACTGTTTCTCTAATGAGAATTTTGCTACTGAGTAAGAGACTTCAATGAAATGTCCAAAAACTATCATTAAGCCTAGGAGAATTTTAGAAGTATTGAGTTGAGTACCCAGTAACATTGAACTTAAGCAAAAAAGAAAAAAATAGTTGTTTGTAAGTTCTGGCTTTCGAGTGTCTTCATTTTTATGTTTTACCGATTGCAATGATCTCAATAACTCCTAGCTCAAGGCTGGGAGCTTCACACACCTGGAATTCCATTCACTATTAAAGGATGATCCATGTTGCAAACACAAGGGCTATTTGGGCTCCCTGCTTCCACTCTCACTCCCCTTTTGCTGATTCTTAGTCAGAAAAATCAGGTCACATCCTATTACACTCCCATGCAGACTTTCTGGGGCCTCCCTATCCCATTCCCAGGAAAAGGCCAAGTTCTTACAGGCCCTTCCTGCCCTTCACCTTCACGCCCCACCCACTTTCCTCCTTCCCCCTTCCCCCATATCCACACTGACCTCCCCCAGTGGCTGAGCAGCCCATTCCAGGCCTTGGCAATGGCACTCTCTCTCTCTGCTGCTTGGAATGTCTTCCTCATCAGAGGTGCCTCCCCAGCTCCCCCACACTCTACCACTGCTCCCAGACTTCCTTTCCCCATAGTGCCTCTCACCACCAGACGTTTTCTCTGTGTGCTTGTTGTCCCTACTTGAGGATAGGGCCGGGCTGTTTTATCCCCAGTGTCTAGATTATGCCTGGCTCGTAGAAGGCACTTGATAAATATTTATTCAATGGAAGAATACATTTCAAGTAGGGTCTTGGCGCAAGTTTTTTGACTGGTTTTTGTCTCAGTCTGAATCAGGCTGTCATCGTTCCTGTCTTGTCACAAGGTCAGATGTGTTAGCTGTCAATCTGTCCTGGTTCCTGTGATTACAGTTTTTAGTTATTTTCTTTCATCTACAGGTTTTATTTGTTATTACTTTATTTTTCTGAAGACTGCCTTTTAAAACTGTTGTTCATTTTGTGAGGGTTGGCTTAGCTTAAATGAGATAATGGAGTTCCTAAATTCACCCTCCTGGGTGTGTGTAAATGCAGGCTGCTGTGGTAGATGGAAGTCAGACTAATGAAGAAAGGTCCAGACTGACCCCTCCCTGGCCTCCTTGAGGACACTTCCCTCATGTGTGTGACATGTGAGGATCTGACATTGACTTAGCACGTAAGGCACATTAGGGGACTCAGCATTTTAACACAAAACAAGTTTATTTCTCACTCTTAAAAAGACAGCTTGGGCCAAGCAGTTCTCTCCATGGCTGCTTTGCCTCTAGCATTAGTGTAGTGTGGAGGGAAAGCTGTGACCAGGTCCACGGGCCAGTCCCACTGGCCACATCCCATCACGACTGGATCACACCTGCAAGTGAGGCTGGGAAAGAGGAGCCCTGGGGCTACTTGGTCAGCATTAAAGGTCTCTGCAAGAGTTTCAATCTATGCATATTAAATGTTAGTAATGTATAATTCTTCTCCTCTTTCTAGTATAAAAATAAATCTAAAGATTTCCTTTATGTACTTCAGTGGGTCACTTTGTCTGTGTGTGTGGCAGACCCTGGACACGCTGGTGATGGAAAAGCCATATTTAACCATCACCTTGCTTTGTCATTTCTTCTTTATCCTAAAATGAAACAGAAAAAATTCCTAGTTAATAAGGGTGCCTTCTAAGAGATTTTTCTGAATAGTCAAAACCTATGGCCACAGCCACACAGGGCTTTTCCTGCATTTAGTGGGGGGATCAACAGGAAGGGAGGTGATGAGGTCTGTGCCCATGTTCACGTGTTGGTTACACTCTGTTGTAAAAACAGTTCTGCAATTGTAGATGGAAACAGTTGCTCAGAGATTTGATTTGGGATAATTCTGCCTAATAAAGGCAAAGCGGAGGAATTAAAAATATCCTTCTACTAAGGGAGACAGAAAACAACAAATCAAAAATTGTTGCTGAGTATGTGCTAATAATTGGAGGCTCCCAGTCCATTAAAGGCAGCCCCAGAGCCGAGAGAGAGTGGTCTGAGGCAGGAGGGAAGTAGCGAACAGTGCTGTCTGTTAAAAGGGATCAAAGAAGGTGCAACCGCACCGTGGACCTCACCTCCGCACACAGCCTCCCAGAGGCGTCTGTGGCCTGGGCAGCACCTGGGCTTTCTAGGTTGAGCCCTGACACCATACATCCCAATGGGGTCCACACCCTCAGCTTGGACGATTATCTTTCTTAGAGAAGTCCCCCTAATCCCCATTTCCCTATGATAAGGTCTGGCTGTTTCCAAGACTTGACACAACTCCCTTCAATGACAGGGGGTGCCATCTTTGAACGTGTATGTTGAAGGTGACTTTCTCTGACAGTTGTCAGAAGAGTGTTTCTCCTGAGTCCTTAAGTTGGATATGTGAGGTCTTCATCTATTCCCACGAAGAGCAATGAGATTAACAGAACCAGATCTCTCCCCACTGGCACGTCCTCAGGACAGGTACCACTACCTGTGCACTGCAGTACCACTACCTGTCCAGTAAAGTACCACTACCTGTCCAGTGCAGTACCACTACCTGTCCACTGCAGTACCACTACCTGTCCAGTAAAGTACCACTACCTGTCCAGTGCAGTACCACTACCTGTCCAGTACAGTACCACTACCTGTCCACTGCAATGCCACTACCTGTCCAGTACAGTACCACTGTCCACTGCAGTACCACTGTAGTACAGTACCTGTCCAGTACAGTACCACTACCTGTCCAGTACAGTACCACTGTCCACTGCAGTACCACTACCTGTCCAGTAAAGTACCACTACCTGTCCAGTGCAGTACCACTACCTGTCCAGTGCAGTACCACTACCTGTCCAGTACAGTACCACTGTCCACTGCAGTACCACTACCTGTCCACTGCAGTACCACTACCTGTCCAGTGCAGTACCACTACCTGTCCAGTACAGTACCACTGTCCACTGCAGTACCACTGCAGTACAGTACCTGTCCAGTACAGTACCACTACCTGTCCAGTACAGTACCACTACCTGTCCACTGTAGTACTACTACCTGTCCACTGCAGTACCACTACCTGTCCTGTACAGTACCACTACCTGTCCACTGCAGTACCACTACCTGTCCAGTGCAGTACTACTACCTGTCTAGTGCAGTACCACTACCTGTCCACTGCAGTACCACTACCTGAGTACCACTACCTGCCCACTGCAGTACTACTACCTGTCTAGTGCAGTACCACTACCTGTCCAGTGCAGTACTACTACCTGTCTAGTGCAGTGCCACTACCTGTCCACTGCAGTACCACTACCTGTCCAGTGCAGTACTACTACCTGTCTAGTGCAGTACCACTACCTGTCCAGTGCAGTACCACTACCTGTCTAGTGCAGTACCACTACCTGTCCAGTGCAGTACTACTACCTGTCTAGTGCAGTACTACTACCTGTCCACTGCAGTACCACTACCTGTCCAGTGCAGTACCACTACCTGTCCACTGCAGTACCACTACCTGCCCACTGCAGTACCACTGCCTGTCCAGTGCAGTACTACTACCTGTCCACTGCAGTACCACTACCTGAGTACCACTACCTGTCCACTGCAGTACCACTACCTGCCCACTGCAGTACCACTACCTGTCCAGTGCAGTACGACTACCTGCCCTCTGCAGTACCACTACCTGCCCACTGCAGTACCACTACCTGTCCAGTACAGTACCACTACCTGAGTACCACTACCTGCCCACTGCAGTACCACTACCTGAGTACCACTACCTGCCCACTGCAGTACTACTACCTATCTAGTGCAGTACCACTACCTGTCCACTGCAGTACCACTACCTGAGTACCACTACCTGCCCACTGCAGTACCACTACCTGTCCAGTGCAGTACCACTACCTGTCCACTGCAGTACCACTACCTGTCCAGTGCAGTACCACTACCACTGCAAAGATGCCACCACGGCGTCTTTCCTCTTCCCAGTGGTTTTATCTGCCCTTTCTAACGCTGGTTATTATATCTGCCCTTTCTAACGCTGGTTATTGTATCTGCCCTTTCTAACGCTCGGTATTAACACAATATAACTGAGAAAAGCCAGAATAAGGGACGGGAGGGGAGGAACAACTCCTCCCGGGTTACCAGACCCTGTCTAGGCAAAAACACAGGAACTAATGTTTCCTGCCCAGGAATTTACTAACTTTACAAACTTGGGCAAATCCTTTCACGTGTCTAAAACTCCAAATTCTTCATCTATAACTGTGGATGGCAGCACTTGTCCCATCCTCCCCCCACACCGTTGCTGTCAGGGTTAGAGCGAGTTTACAGTGAAATACGAAGGACTCTGCAGGTGTGAGCTGGGTTCCTTTCCTCTGTTATCAGAAAGGTCCTGATGCTGGATTTAGTCCCTTTATTTTAAATATGCTTATTGTATAATTTATACACTGTTTGTATTTATCATTTACAAAAGTGTCTCTCTCCTATCTCTGTGTCGACTGAGAATTCAGATGCGAACTGACCTTCTAGTCACACTTTGTCGTGGTTCTTACTGTTATCTGATTGGTGAATCAGATACTCACCTTCTAGGTTATCCCAGCAGGTAATTATGTGCCTGGCGCAGTCTTCCTCATTTCCAAGCATTCTTCTACTCTGTCTGTCTGGAGGATTAAAGGCCTTCCAGGGAGAGCATTAGGATAGTGGAGACGCCACAGATTTCAGGGTTAGGAAGAGGTTAGACAGCTGCTGGGACGAGTCTATTCATGAACACACCAGGTATTTGTAAGAACAAACTCTTTATACTAAAAATAAATGCCACTGAGTACAGAGTCTCGCATTTTTACAATACATCAATATTGTTCTTGTATATGCTTATCAATTAAAAGTAGTGAACAGGCATTTTCTTGTATTGGAATGATTGTTTCTATTCAACACTCAGGGGGGTGCATTTGTGTAGCCTTTGGGATTCATACTGAAATACTTTCCATGTAGAAGAGGGGAAGTTGTTGCTCTCCAGTAAGATTAGCCCCAAATAAGAGATAATCCTGAGCATGTACTGAGCTAGCTTAACAAATCTCTCTTAATTCAACATCTCCAAGTGAAAAACCAAACAGCAGCGTTTACCCCCACATAAAAGTCTTGGAGCTCTGCTCCAAATGGCAAAAATAAGTCAAGACAGTTGGTTGTTAGTTTTTTCCTAAATAATCACGCTGGGCATTTGATTCTTCACTGGGCAAAGGAAGGGGCTGAACAAAGGGGAAACACAGGCAGCAGTATGAAATTAAAATAAGCACCAGCTTTGCCATTGCTGCTCACAACTATTTTTTAAATTCATTTTTTAATTAAATCATAACTTTGTACATTTATAAGGTACAATGTGCTGATCTGATATATGATGTGGAATGCTTACATCAAGCTGATTAATAGAACCATCGCCTCTCTTACTTACTTGTTGTGGTCAGACCTTCATACCCTATTCTTAGCAGATTTGAAATGTACCATTGCATTGTGCATCGTAGGTGAAGTCCCACCAAATACCCTCCCTCCTCCCACCCACCCAGCCTCCTCCCCTCTCCTTCCTCTTCCCTTCTTCTTTCTGAACTATAGTTATATTTGATCATTCGTATGAATGTGTAGGTGATTCTATATTGGTTTCATAATAGTATTCAGTACATTGGATACTTTTTTTCCCCATTCTCGAGATGCTAATGAAAACCACTTTGGGATGTCATCTAACTCCACTAAGATTAGCCCACATCACAAAATTCTAAAACTACAGATGTTGGTGTGGATGTGGAGAGAAGGGAACACTCCTATACTGCTGGTGGGATGCAAGCTAATATGACCTTTTTGGAACTTTGGAGAATTCTCAAGGAACTAAAAGTAGACCTACTGTTTGATCCTGCAATTCCTTTACTAGGTATATACCCAAATGATAAAAAATCATTTTACAACAAATACATTTGCACCAGAATGTTTATTACAGCCTAATTCATAATCGTCAAGTCATGGAAGCAGCCCACATGCCCACCAACCCATGAATGGATTATCAAATTGTGGTATATGTACACCATGGAATACTATACAGCCATAAAAAGATGGAGACTTTACATCTTTTATGTTTACCGGGATGGACTGGAACATATTATTTTCAGTAAAGTATCTCAAGAACAGAAACTATTTTTAAAATTACCAAAAAAAAAAAATCCACTCATTTTGGGTAGGCACTGTGGCTGGAAAAGGAAAGGAGGTTGGCAGTAATGCTCAATAAATACTTGTAGAATTAATGAACAAAGTTAGAGTCAGAAGGAGAGAACATAGCAGGAGGTGCAGCCCCAGGAACCAGGGTTCCTTTCATGCCCTGCTCGTGGCTTCTTTTCGCATCTGCTCAGACAACACTGAGGAGCGTGAGCTACTGTGAAGAAAAAACCTTTAGGGTGGAGGACAAGTCCTGGATAGAGCTGCTGACCCAGGTGCCCGGGTGCCCAGGCTTCTCAGACTTATCTGTGGGTTTTGTCCAAAGTCACACATTGTGTGGCCTTAATTTAGAAAAGAAATGGCTTCTTTAGAAAAATCTTTTGGATGTAGAAAGAAAGACCTTAATTATTTATTAATCAAAGGTCTAATTTTTTCAAGACATTGGGCCAGGTCCTGTGAGAAGTATGATGGCTTATTTTTTTTACCCTGTACGGTTTTCATCTGTCTGCTAACTCAGGACATGCTTTGGGAAGGAAAACTGTAGAAGAAAAATGGTTAACAATGATCAGCACTCACATCGTACATCTTTCCTGAATTAATAACTGAAATTCTTTCAGTTACTGGGCTTATTCTTCAATCAACTATACCATTTTTTCCTTTGAAATATTTTCTTTTTTAAAATAAGTAGTATTCAAACACAGTGCACAATTCAAGAAGGACAAAGGGCACACAGTGGAAAGTTTCACTCCTCCCCATGTCTCCCCCATCACCCAGCTCTTATCCTCCATGGCAACTCTGTTACCCCATTTCTTATTTAACTTCTCAGAGGCATCCTCTAAATATTTTAAACCAAAATGAGAAATACGGATTCCACGCTATACATATACCACGATTTGACAATCTACTCATGGGTTGGTGGGCATTTGGGCTGCTTCTGTGACTTCACAATTATGAATGAGGCTGCAATAAACATCCTGGTGCAATGGATCCGGTTCCTGACCGTAGCTGTCCAGGACGTCTGTCCTACCTGTGCACGTTGTGGAGTATTATTTATCTTCCCCAAGGGCCCTGGAAGAGGGGCATCTAACATTTGAACCTGCTTTGGAGAAGATTCCAAGAAAGCACATTGTCCTCCTCAGGTTGGGAGCAGAGAGAATGATGAATGTGTAGTTGTGGGATCCTGAGCTGGTGCTGAGAAAATATATCATTATAAGGTTTTAAAATGTTATGAAGACAAGTATATGTTAAATAGATGCAAAACACTGTGTCCATAAAATCACTATCTGTCCTTCCCAGAGCATCTGCAATGTTATTTATGGTGCCAAAGTACATAGGGACAAATTATAGAACGCTAATGGCTGAGACGGAGCCAACCTGTTCTCCTCTCTCGCCGCCCATGATGCATATTTCAGTTCAGTTCCAGACAGAGCAAGCCACTCTAGAACTCAAGGCAAGAACTGGGCTCAATCAATCAGAATTAATTTTATTGAAAAGATATTATGAGATGCAACAGTACGGTTTTAGACACTGAAATTAGACACTGAAGCTGGCGTCCTCCCTGCAGGGAGTACTAATGCTGAGGTTCTGGTCCCCATGGCACTCTGCCTTGTCACCGCCAACCACCACCCCACTGCTGTCACTGCCAACCACCACCCCACTGCCAACCCATGCCCTGAAGTTTCCCTTGGAAATCAACTTGTCAAATGTCGGCAGCGTTGAGATGAGCCTGCCCGGATCCATTTAGAGCTCCTTCTCATTCATATTCATCGCAGCTGGCATGAATTCACAGGCGATGGCGGTTAGAATGTTTCTGTCAGTTCCTAATGCCTCTTAGAAATATGGGCGTTTTTAACAAGTGGTTGCCTGATTGCTAAGCAAACACTCTGAGATAATTTTTCTGAGGAGAGAGCTCATTGTGAAACAAGGGCGCTTCTAGCAGTGTTCTGCGAACCTGGTCTCATTGACTGTGTCACTGTGCCAGCAGCATCGTGTGGACATAAGGGCCGACTCCATAGTTCTCTGTTTCCAACACCATGCCAATATTTTAGGTGGAAAATAGCAGTTATTTCTTTAACACGTGAAGGAGAGGGATCAATAGTACTATTGCAGCAAGAGAGTTAGAGGTGAAAAGTGTTCTCGACCTGGGGTAAGTGGCGTGGTCCAGGAGGATGGTTTGAATGGCACGGGGAAGAAACAGTGCTGGATCTCTTAGAGATGCGGCCCGCCAAGGCCATGCTGAGGCTGACTTCTAAAGGAGGCATGTGTGGGTTCCCTGGTGGACAGCCCCGCCGAGCCCCAGCTACATGGATAAGCTCTCTCGGCACCCAGCCCGGTGGAAACTTCAGATGACTCTGGCCCTGCTGCCATCTAACTGTGGCCAGATGGGAGACTCTGAGCAAGAACTGCCTAGCTGAGCCCTTCTTGAATTCCTGGCCTACAAAGCCGTGAGAAAAATAAGACGGCCAGAATTTTAATCCACTGCATTTGGAGGTCACTTTTGTACTTAGCAACAATAAACTGAACTGATGGTTTAAACTTTTACATATAAATACGGTAGCTATAAATACATTAGAAGACAATCTAGGAGACTAAATATACAATCTAAGAATTGAGAAACTCTTATCATTCTCAGATCAAGGGTAAGAAGTGAGGAGACTTCAGACCAGAGGACATATCCAGACTGTAAACATATAGGTCTGCATATGTCTATGCATTTATTATGCCTACATGCGCATAAATGCGCAAATACACAATATAGGGTCCCCAAAGTGAAATGTATACACATTTTGAGAGCTTTTATTCATGTATTACTTCTAAGTTGAATTGAATTATAGTAACATATTTGATTTTATAAAAATTAAAAATTTTATAATAATGTATACATAGGCAGAATTATAAGAAGTTATAGATTTGGGAAATATTAAAAACATCTTAGATTAATAGGAACAAATAAGTAATAGAAAATTGGACAAACAACATAAATAAGAAGTTCATAGAAAACTAACTCAAGAGGGCATCAAATGTGAGGAGAAAGATACTCAAATTCACTAGTAATTAAAGCAAGTTTCACTCTGTTGCCCTGGGTATACTGCTGTGGCATCACAGCTCACTGCAACCTCAAACTCCTGGGCTTAACTGATCCTCTTTGCCTCAGCCTCCCAAGTATTTGGGGCTACAGGCGTCCACCACAATGCCTAGCTAGTTTTTCTATTTTTAGTAGAGATGGGGTCTCATTCTTCCTTAGGCTGGTCTTGAACTCCTGAGGTCAGGTGATCCACTCCCCTCTTCCTCCCAGGGTGCTAGGATTACAGGCATAAGCCACTGGTCCTGGCTTCCCAGTCCCAGCTTTAGATTGACAAACATTAGAAAGAAAAGCCCCTATTATGTTGAGAATATGGAGTAGTCGGTGATCTTTAACATAGCCAATGGAAATATGAACTGGCTCATCCTTTCTGGATCATGAGATCTGGTAATATCTATAGAAAATTAAACTTAAGTTCTTTTTAACCACCGAGCCCAGTATGTAGCCCAAGATCAGTATGGAGAGACAGAGGTCCATACATAGCTAAAATAACCTTGTTTCAAGACATAAAGATCAGGCGAGCGACAAGTGGCAGAATGAACCATGGGCTCCTTCCGGGAGTTTCCAGCCTGCTGTCCTGCCCCGCAGAGTTCAGACATGCCCAGCCTGACCTTGAAATCATGTAAGCCAATTTCTCGAGATAAATTGCTATATATATATCCTACTAGTTCTAGTCCATTGTTAAAACCCTGGCAGATATACTTCAACTTGACCTGAAGATGAAATCTTTAAGCTGCCTCTGCAGGAAAACAAGGGGTGGCTGAGGTGAGTGGGCAAGAGCACTTTCTCCTCTCTTCCCCCCCCCCCGCAGGCCTGTCCTGTAATTAGTTTATTAGATTAATGATTTGTCACTTTGGAAACGTTGCCACTTGGAGACTTTATATGCGTGAAACTTACCTTTTCATTTAAATAAATAAATACTGATACTGTTTTGATTTACATGAAATGTGAACATCCATGACCCTAGGAGAGCAAGCAGGAACCCAGGACGGCGCTCAAGGCTCCTGTCCCTCCTGGCATCTCCCTCCACCCCCACCCCAGCCATGACTATCTTCCCATTCATTGAGAAATATCTTTCCTGGAAGGACCAGTGTGCCTGGGATCCACATCCCCACCTAGAAGTACGTGTCATTGAGACTGTGTTACTGGGACTAAAGGACCAGTCCAGAGTTCCTTGTGGACCCCAAGTCAGAGCCCCTCAGGGGTCTCACAGACAATGAGAGCCATGGATGTGCCTCTTCCTCCCCGTCCTCTCCTGCAGGAACTGTTAGATCCCACTCCCACCGTCGAGTGCACAATCAGACCTCATCCCGCCCATTCAGACAGAACCACCGGGGCCGGCTGCAGTGGCTCATGCCTGTAATCTCAGCACTCGGAAGGCTGAAGCAAAAGAATTGCTTAAGACCAGGAATTTGAGGTTGCTGTGAGCTATGATGCCACCAAACTCTACTGAGGGCAACAAAATGAGACTCTGTCTCAAAAAACAAAAACAAAAAAAGACAGAACCACCTTTTCAGAGAAAGGCAGGAGATGGTCACCTGCTTGTCTCTATATGGGCGCTTTCAACTCACACATACGTGACATGCTTGTACATACATGCATACACATTTACATACACACATACAAAAGCACTCAGGACAGGGTAGGGTGTGACCTCTTCATCCATGCTTTGGTCCTGCTGTCATTTTCACATTGTGTCCCCTGGGGTCTGCTGGAAATCAGAGCCAGTGCACTAGCTATAAAGGGTATGATCATTTCCTCGAAATGACTGCTCGTCAGAGCTGATTAAGCATTCAGACAACAGCCATCTCCCTGCAAGCCTCTCTCCAGTTGGGAAGACAATTCTTCCTCCCATTCAGTTCCCTCAACTTAAGTCACTGGAAATTTGCTTTTTAGATGAAGTGTCAGGGCTAGTGCTTGTCATCTCTGGTTCCTGCAGAGGCCAGTTCAGCTCCTTTTTTTCTCTCCTTGATCCCTGACTTCATGGAACAGCTTCATACACTCCAAAGGGAAAGGGGATGTCTCTGCCTTCTCCTGGATGCCTCCTCACCAGGCTTGCCCTTCCCCAGGCTATGGGGACCACAGAAGACTCCAGGAGGGACAGAGAGCTGTAGTGGAGCCCACCTCTGCCCCTGTGCTGTCCCAGGGCAGGACCCTACTCTCCTTCCAGCCAGAGTGGCTAAGGGTGGGGAAGTAGGTGGTGCTGGGCCATCCTTTCTCCTCCTCTCTCCATATCCTTGCTTGGGCCAAGTAAGCCAGACCCAGGGTAACAAAGGCCTGACCTGGTAGGAAGGAAGGAAAAGTTTGGAATGGATGACAAACACATGATTTTGTAATGTTTTTGCATTACAAATGGTAAATAACATTGCTGAGAACTTGATGGTGCTGTAGGAAATAACCCGATGACAGGCATTGCCCCGGGACAAAGGTTTTATTCTAGACACAAATTAATACCACTTGGAACCTCTCTTCAAAATTGCACCCCCATTCATGATGGTTGACAGTTTCATGCCTGACTCTCAACTGCCCCTTTCCTGCTGAGACAGAGAGATTTTCTGATCCTTTGGGTCTCTCCTGGAGAACCAATTTCCGTGCCCACTGACAAGCGCACCCTTCCCGCCTGCCCTGTGGGTTTGTGTGAGTCCGCTGGAGAGGCCCTTCTGTGGGGACTTCCTTGGCCTTAGTGAGCAGCTGGTCCCAGCAGGAGCCGCAAGAAACCTGCATGGCCTCAAGCCTGGGACACCAGACACCCCCTGCTGCTGTGCCCAGGCTGCAGGTTTTCCATAGGGGCCCACATGGCCAATCAGCAGGAGACACTCTGTGGGATTTTTAGGGGTGTGTAGATAACACCCTCTCTTTGCCACCAGAGTTGCAAACCCATGGAGAAGTGACACCAGAGTCAGGCAGGTGGTGATCAGATGTCAGCCTTGCTGCTGATCAAAGAGAGGTGGGTGAACGTGGCTTACAGGTAGCTATTCAGGCTGATGGGGCCATGTCTCTGAGGTTTCCCTTGAGTCTGGTCTTTGAGGCTGCTCACAGGGTAAGGTGGGATCTCCAAATCTCACATTTTGCCCCAGATCGCTGCTCCTCACTGATCCTGAGTGGAGAGAGAAGAGAAATCGACTCTCAGCTACTTTCAGTCTTCTAACAGGTCAGCTTCACCCAAGGGTGGGGTACTTGCCAATGGTGGCCACCCAGTCACTGCAGGGAGAGGCCAGTGAGAGTGGAACAAGAGATTAAGTGGCAGTCCCTTACATGAAAACTTGAGAAGCAGGGCCTGGCAGGGCCCCTGGCCTTTTTTCCCCTTAATGCTCTACTTTTACATCCATCTCCCTTGGCCTCAACCACTATCTCCATCTTGTTCTTCTTGGTTCTGTTTCTTGGAGAACCCTGACTAATCTGGGGATGTGAGAGGCTCTCCTGGTGCGCTGGTGACTCCACTGTGCAGCAGTGTAGAGAGCCCGACTCTGGGGGCACTGAAGACGGCCTCTCCCTGAGCTCCTGTGGGTGTAGTCTGCCCTCAAGGGCTCAATGTTCTAGTCCCTTGGAGCATTTCCAGCTTCCTTGTCTTTTTGTCTTTGTTTTTGTTTTTGCATTTTATTTCTCTGTGTTAGTAGGAGCTGCCTCCTCGGGTCACTGCCCTCTCCTGCCTCTGTTAACCAGGCCCCCAGACGCCAGGGAGGCACCGTTCCCCAGATGCTTGTTAGGCAAGTCCTGCTCCCACTTTTGCACACCATTTCCCAATCTCAGCTGCTGTGTCTCAAGCTCCTTCCTGGGACTGCTGCTGGGCAGTCCTCATTTTCCACTCAGACACTGTCATTTGGGTCAGAATGGTAAAATATTCAAATTGACCTTGAGCCACAGAGGAGTCAAGGTAGGAAACTTGTTTTCTTTATTTCTTTGCATTTCTTCCTACTATATTGCTCAATGTAGCTTATCTGAGATTTCTGCAATGTGATTAAATGTCAACATTAAGATGGTCTGGGAATAAAATAACCCAAAGCTGAATATAAACCAATAACCCAAAGCTGAATATAAACCCTTTCTCTTATTAAATTCTGTTTCAGTGGATAGACTGGGTGATACCGCAACAATGAACCATCCCCAGATCTCAGTGGCTTGACCCTAGAAAGGGCTCTTTCCATGGATTTCACTGGTGGGGGATGGTGTGCTCTGTAACCCTCTGGTCTTCTCTCTAGTACCCCCCTAAGATCACAGCCTGTATGTGCAAAGCCGCTGGCTGTGTGCCAGGGAAGGTGAGCTCTGCTAAGCCCCTGCTGGTGCCTAAAGCTTTTCCTGGAAGGGACACCGACCCTTCTGCTCACATTTTTCAGGCCAAAGAAAGTTATAGGGCAACACCTGAGTTCAGGAGTCTAATCCTCCCCTATGTCTGGAGGGTGAAAACTGGAATAGCACAATGCTGGGGACCAGCAGCAATTCTCAGGAAGAAACTAAGAACCACAAGTATTAAGTACCCTTGGAAATTAAAGTTCAAATAATTCTCTGTCCAAAGTGATTAAATATTTTGCTCTTATGAAGTCAAGTGCAAAGTTTATAATTCCCAATTTTAAATTAACATTCAATGAAATAAAGATCCCCCCCAATTTCTTTTTCTGCCTATTTGAGTTTCTGCAACAATTGGGTGGGAGCTGGGCTGCTATCCACCACCACAGGCTCACTGCCTTCAGGGCTGCTATCCACCACCACAGGCTCACTGCCTTCAGGGCTGAGGCCTGGGCTGCTATCCACCACCACAGGCTCACTGCCTTCAGGGCTGAGGCTCTGAGGAGGATGAGTTAGGCTGGTTTCTGTTTCCCATGAGTTGTTAGAGCTACGAGACACCTCTCCCCCCCACCTGCTGACTTTCCATCACAGACTATCCTCAGCATCTCCAGGAACTTCCATGATCAAAAGGTGCTTCTTAGGATGACACACTTGGTAAAATCTTGGACTGTGCTCCTGATGCAAATACCATGTGGAAACTCCATGGGATCTGGGATCTGAAGGCAGGCTGGTGTACAGAAAAGGAATCTTTCTTGTTTCCATCCCTGCAAGAAGCCATTGGTGCCAGGGCACCTTGACCCAGGCCATTAACTCCCCTGCAAGGAATCTCTCTTCCCAAGGCCAATAGTGGCTGCTTTACCTGGACATCCTCTTTCCTTTCTGAGAGGAGGCAATTTTAAGACATATTTGGACATTGCTATCTTCTTTCGGGGTGGGGAGACTTGCAGAGGTGGCAACTTTTCTTTCCCATCTTAGCTTTCATTCCCCCTTTAGCCTGGTGTTTGGAGTCCCCTGGGGCTGCCTTGGGAGGTGGCTTTCTATAGTGTCCTGGCTGCCACTGAATCTTACAGACATGCCTTTTCAGTCCTGTGACATAGTGACTTGCTGTCATTGCTTCTTGTGGAATTGCAAATGCCTGGGATCCCTGGCTTCTGAAGACAATTTCCCTTAGGTCCACATATTGGTTCCCCAGGAAAGAACCATCTCATCCCCAAACCAAAGCTACTGCTGTTGTTCCAGACATCTGTGCTCCCATAGCACGTTCCTCATCCTTGGTTGTAGCTCTGAGTCCCTTGGGGGGCTTTAGGAGCCCTGAAGTCTAGGCTGCAGCCAAACAGTTAAGTTCCAGGCTATGGGCTGACTGTATGTGTCACCTTGGCTGAAGTGCCCAGTGGCTTGGTCAAACACCAGGCTAGATATTGATGTCAAAGTATGTTTTAGATGAGATTAATTTTTAAATCAGTGGATGTTGAGTAATAGGCAGATTACCCTTCATATTACAGGAAAGGTCTGGTGCAATTTGTTGAAGGCACTACAAGAAAAGATTGAGGTCCTCTCAAAAGGAAAGGAATTCTCACTCCAGACTGCCTCAGACTCAGGCTGAAACATCAGCTCTTCCTAGGACCTCCAGCCTACAGTGTACCTGTAGATTTCAAACCCACATCCTTGTGGGCCAATTTCTTAAAATAAGGCAGTCTCTCTCTATCTAACTGTCTATGTATCTATCTATCCATCCTTCCATCTACCTTGACCTCAACCTCTATCTCTATCTCCATCTTGTTCTTCTTGGAGAACCCTGACTAATCTGGGGATGTGAGAGGCTCTCCTGGTGCGCTGGTGACTCCACTGTGCAGCAGTGTAGAGAGCCCGACTCTGGGGGCACTGAAGACGGCCTCTCCCTGAGCTCCTGTGGGTGCAGTCTGCCCTCAAGGGCTCAAAGTTCTAGTCCCTTGGAGCATTTCCAGCTTCCTTGTCTTTTTGTCCTTGTTTTTGTTTTTGCATTTTATTTCTCTGTGTTAGTAGGAGCTGTCTCCTCGGGTCACTACCCTCTCCTGCGTCTGTTACTCTCTAGAAGCACAATGGCACTTCTGACAGCTGGATCTGTGTCTGAGATCATTTCCTTTTCATTTCTAATGCCTTGCTCCTCAATGCCTTCCTCCATGAGCAGCAGCCTCACCTCTGTGTGAGTGGACAGAAACGCTCTATCACTGGATCTGCTGTAGGTGAGACCCTGAGCTGCTGAATGTGCAGTTAGAGAAACATCCCTGTACGAGGTAGAGGTCCCATTCTCTGTGGGTCTGTCTGCAGCTCCCCTTCCCTCTCCTGTCTGCATGCCTGGCCTCCCCAAAGAAATCACTCTCCTCCCCCCAGTTTAATTAGCCTGACTTAAAAAAAAGTATGAAAAACTCCCCAGCTCCTCTCTTAATAAAATGAAGCACTTTCATACATTTAGTTCCTCTGCGATTCTTCTAGCAAAGCTGACATTTACAGAGTAACCCAGACTTTCCAGTGCATGTCTAACCTTTGGGTTTACAAATACTGAATTAAGTTGGTTTTTCCCTCACTCCCTTATAAAATGACATTAAAAAAAATGCTTCCATTCCTTCATTTAATTTTCAGGGGAGATTAATCAAAATGATAGGATTTCTTTGCCTACATTTTAACTTTAGAAATAATACATGGCCTTATTCCTCTTTATTTGTTAGTGATTAGAATTTACCATATTTTTGTGAATAAAATTTGTCTGGATCTCTTATATCTAAATGCAGGATTAGAGTTTATGCAAATAAAAATTACAGAGCCACATGATGATGGTGATGGGGGTAATGTTGGGGTGATGTGATAATCATGGCAACAGTGGGGTGATGGTGGTAGAAGTGGTGGACATGGATATGGTGGTGGCAGAGTGGTGATGGAGGTGACAGTAACCATATGATAGAAATGGTGTGTAAGGGAGGTAAAAGTTGTGGTGATGGAGGTGGTGGTGGTCATGATGGTGGTGGTGATGGTGATGGTGGTGGTGATAGTGGTGGTAGTGGTGAGGGTGGTCGTGGCGATGGTGGTGATGGTGGTGGTGATAGTGGTGATGATGGTGGTGATGATGATAGTGGTGGTGGTGATCGTGGGGTGAGGATGATGGTCGTGGTCATGGTGGTGGTGGTGGTTGTGGTGATAGTGGTGGTGGCAGTGGTGATAGTGGTGATGGTGGTGATGGTGTTTGTGGTGATGGCGCTGATGGTGGTGGTGATAGTGGTGGTCGTGGTAGTGGCGATGGTGGTGATAGTGCTGGTGATAGTGGTGGTCATGGTGGTGGTCATGGTGGTGATGGTGGTGGTGGTGGTGGTGATAGTGATGGTGGGGGTGATGGGAGAGGCACTGGCGGAGGTGGTTGAGATGGAGGCTGTGGGATGGGAACAGTAGTGGGAGTATGACACTCACAAGCCTCTGAACAAGGCACATGGTGAGGAGGGATTAACGGCTCAATTTCCTCTCAATGCCTGAATCCCCTACTGGAGTTTGGAACAGCTGGTGCTCTTTTGGCTTGGTACTGCCAATTTCAAACAGGATTCTAACACACTAGTGCTGCCTGAAACATGTAGAGAAAGCTTGATAATTATAATTTAAAATCTGTGCCTACAGACCTGGAAATCAGAAATGATACGGAAAGGTCATCCAGAAAGCAGCAAATACTTTTTTCACCATAAAGGCCAAGAAAGGCTTGAGTGCCCAGGCGAGCTGCCCTTGTGCAGCTCAGGACCAGCTGTGGCAGGCCTGTGCAGCAAGCTGGGTGCAGTTGGGTTGCCAGGGCCCGCCCTTATTAAAATCAGCTCTGTACTCACAAGCACCAGCTTCTGGCTGTGTGTTTAGACTATGTGAGTTTGTGATAGTAGTGACTATGCAACAGTTCCCGGCAGCCATTTGCCCAGACTCCACAAAAAACATTTCCAATCCCATCTATTCTCATTTATTTCTCATGGGTCCCAGCTTATGCAGCAACCGTCCATAGCAAATACCTTGTACACGTTCCGAACACCAAACATCAGAGTTTTAGGGGGAGTTTCACACCCCTCTCTATGTCACTTCTGGGCCACCAGAATAGAGACAGCTAGACATGTAGGAACCAAAATGTCCAGGTATCCTGATAAGCACAGGGTTGGGGGACATGGCTTAGGTGTCAGTCAGAGGGGCTGACTGGGGCTATCTCCTGGCACAGCCCACCCCAGGCTTCGCTTGTGTCCCCCAGATTCACGTCCCTGATTGCTGACTCACAGTGGCCCTTGGAGGAGAGGGAGGAAATTTATTCATTTATTTTCACATTCATTCATTTGATGAACATCAATGAGTCCTAGTAGCCGCCAAGCGTGGACAAAATAGAAAATAATTCTGCTCTTCCAGAGCCTCTATTTCAGCAGAGATAAAAATCCTCTTTGTTTATTGCCTTTTACTGAATTTGCTCTAATGAAACTCACTTTTTAATCTGTGAGGAAAAGTGATAAAAGAACACTGGCTAATGGAGCTTCTCTCTTGAGGGATGAGGTGCACACGCTTCCCACTGCTCGTTCTGAGAGGTAAAAGGCACTTTCTCCTTGGAAAGTGGCTGGCCGTGCAGATTCCAGAGAGGGTGGTCTCCAAGGAGGTCGTGCCCACCTCCCTCTCGGCATCTTCTGCTTTCTGCTGCTGTGGCTGGTGGCACCTTCGGCACAATTGCTCTCTGGTCTCCCACTGGGCTGTGAGTGCCCCAGGGTTTTGCTTAGTACTTGGGTTTGTGAAGTCAATCAATCATTGCAAGTTATAACCTGTGGTATGATAGTGTTTGCGAATGGAAATAGTGATATTAGAAAGACATTTGTTTTTGAGGGAAAACTGCTGAGTCCAGGTTTAAACCTCCTGATGTGTTTAGAAGATGGCATAATATTGTTGGCGTGTCTGGATTTAAGGGCCGTTTCTCATCCCTTTGCAGTGTTGTGATGACAGAGGATTCTCAGAAGCCCTAGCCCCACCGCTGACGGAAGCCTTCGGACCGGGCATGGACAGTCACACCCTCTGTCTTCCATGGGCATGAATCTCTGTGGCTCAACCTTTTTTTTTTTTTTTTAACTGATATTCAGCCTTCTTAATTCCTCATTATTTCTCCACCATGTAAGTGTTAGATGAATATGATATCCCCAATCTACATATGGATATGATTATGCTGTCACTGCAGGGATGACTCTTCTTTGAAAAGATTATTTTTAAAAAGATTAGGAATAGATCCAGGGCAAATGGAACTAATTTGATACCAACAATCACATCATAAACTCTGAGTAAGGGAAAATGAACAGAAGGTGTCACCCACTGCGGCACCGAGAGACCCAGGAGGGGTGTGTCTGCAGAGATCTCACTCCAAGGCGTGGGCTCTTGCATGCAGCATTGGGAGCTGTGATTTCACTTACCCACTAACGGTTCACATGCTTACCTCAGGGTCACTGTATAATTGACATCTTTGAGAAAATGCATGACATTCAGTCACCTCCTGAATGTGTTATGTGGGAACAGCCAGAGAGAATAGTATTCTTGGTTTTATGTTATGAGTTGAAGTGTATATGCACGGGGCCTTGCTTTGGTGCTGTTATCTGAAATGCAAACTTAGTTCTCTACAAAGGTAGACATTTTAATAAATGACATACCTTGTCAGAGTAAAAACTAACCACAGACTGGTTAGTCAACATCTTATAGCTCGGATTCTTCATGTATAACTGGGAATAATTGCAGCACTACATTATAGGTACTCGGAGGATCATAGTAAGTGTTTATAAAGTATTAGCAAGTGTGCAATAAATGCAATCATCTATAATTGCTACCACTACTACTAGATCGTTAATACTACTGTTACCAGTACTACTGCTAACATTACTAGTACCAACACTACCACTGCGGCTGCTACTGCCATTACTACCACTGCTCCACTAGTACTCCTACCATTACTAGTACCACCTCTACACTACTGCTGATACTACCATGACTACCACTGCCTCAGTAGTACTCCTCCCATTACTAGTACCACCACTACCACTGCTGCTGATACTGCCATTACTACCACTCCTCCACTAGTACTCCTACCATTACTAGTACCACCACTACCACCACTGATATTACAATGACTATCACTGCCTCACTAGTACTCCTCCTATTACTAGTACCACCACTACCACTGCTGCTGATACTATCATTACTACCACTCCTCCACTAGTACTCCTACCATTACTAGTACCACCACTACCGCCACTGCTGATATTGCAATGACTACCACTACCTGACTAGTACTCCAACCAATGCTAGTACCAGCACTACCACTGCTGCTGCTACTACCATGACATCCACTGGTCCACTATTACTCCTATGATTACTAGTACCACTACTACAACTGCTGCTGATACTACCATGACTACCACCGCCTCACTAGTACTCCTACCATTACTAGTACCACTACCACTGCTGCTGATGTTACCATGACTACTACCACCTCACTAGTACTCCTCCCATTACTAGTACCACCACTCCCACTGCTGCTGATGTTACTGTGACTACCACAGCCTCACTAGTACTCCTCCCATTACTAGTACTACCACTGCTGCTGATACTACCGTGACTACCACAGCCTCACTTGTACTCCAACCAATACCAGTACCAGCACTACCACTGCTGCTGAAAATTTCCATGGGGAAAATATGCTTTAATTTAGTCCATTTAGGTTTTTCTCACCTTTTTTCCTTCTTGAGAGGGACCCATTTCCAAATCCCTTGGAAGTGCTCTAAACTTTCTCTTTGTTCTTCCTAAATAAAATCTGCCTTTGTTACCCAGAAACCTGTCTGTCTCTGGAATAAGAGAATGGCAGGATTTCTTCCACTATTTCTTCTTTCTTAGTATGGTGTTTATACGAGAGTAGCAATACTCAGTAAAATAATTTATGGAGGTTTATTCTGAGCCAAATTTGAGGACCATGACCCAGAGCCACACCCAAGAAGCCTTAAATTAATTGTGTGCGCCACCCTGTGCCGTGGGAAACTGACCTGTCTGGACTTCAGGAAAAGACTCCCCAGGGCTCTGGCTTCCAGAAGGTGGCTGTCTGTCAGCCAGGAATAGAGTCCTCCCTGGGAATAAAATCAGCTGACAAGTTGATCCAGGATCACTAACCTCCAGAACAGAAAATAAATTTCTGTTCTTTAAAAAATAATAATTTAGTCCATTTAAATTTCTTTCTTTTTTTTTTTTAATGTTTTTTTTTTTATTGAATGTTAACTATGTACATTGATACTCTTCTGGGGTACAGTGTGGGGTTTTCACATGCATTCTGAAATACTTCCATCAAACTGGTCAACACAGCCTTCATGTCATTTTCTCAGTTATTGCTTTAA
>CAUYTI010063269.1:0-21190 GCA_963575145.1 Galago senegalensis
TATTATAGCATGATTTATGGTCTTCTCGGTATATACCTAACAGCGGAATTACAGGATCAAATGGTAGATCTATATTTAGATCTCTGAGTGTTCTCCATATGGTTTTTCAAAAGGGATGTATTAGTTTGCATTCCCACCAGCAGTGTAGTAGTGTTCCCTTTTCTCCACAACCCAACCAGCATCTGTGATTTTGGGATTTTGAGATATGGGCTAATCTAACTGGTGTTAGATGATATCTCAGAGTGGTTTTGATTAGCATTTCTCTGATGATTAAGGATGGTGAGCATTTTTTCATATATCTATAGGCCATGCGTCTGTCTTCTTCAGAGAAGTTTCTCTTTAAGTCTCTTGCCCACCCTGCGATGGGATCCCTTGTTCTCTTCTTGCTACTACGCTTGAGTTCTCTGTGGATTCTGGTTATAAGACCTTTGTCGGAAGCATATTCAGCAAATATCTTTCCCATTCTGAGGGTTGTCTACTTACTTTTCTTACTGTGTTCTTGGCTGTGCAGAAGCTTTTTAATTTGAGGAGGTCCCATTAGTATATTTTTGATGTTGCTTCAATTGCCCGGGGGGTCCTCCTCATAAAATTTTCATCCAGGCCTATTTCTTCAAGAGTTTTCCCTACACTTTCTTCTAATGTTTTTGTAGTTTCATGTCTTAAATTGAAGTCTTTAATCCAATGAGAATCTATCTTAGTTAGTGGTGACAGGTGTGAGTCCAGTTTCAGTTTTCTGCATGTTGCTAGCCAGTTTGTCCAGCACCATTTGTTGAATAGGGAATCTTTTCCCCATTCAATGTTTTTAATTGGCTTGTCAAAAATCATATAGCGGTAAGTAGCCAAGTTCAGCTCTGGAATATTACCCAACACATTCTATGAAGCAAACATCACCTTGATCGCCAAACCAGGTAAAGATCCAACAAGAAAAGAAAATTTTAGACCAATATCTCTAATGAATATTGATGCAAAAATATTCAACAAGATCCTAACAAACAGAATCCAGCAACACATCAAGCAAATTATACATCATGACCAAGTGGGTTTTATCCCAGGATCTCAAGGCTGGTTCAACATATGCAAATCTATAAACATAATCCACCACATAAACAAATTAAAAAACAAAGACCATATGATCCTCTCAATTGATGCAGAAAAGCTTTTGACAATATCCAGCATCCATTCATGATTAGAACACTTAAGAAAATAGGCATAGAAGGGACTTTTCTCAAGTTGATAGAGGCCATCTACAGCAAACCCACAGCCAGTATCATATTGAATGGAATTAAATTGAAAACATTTCCACTCAGATCAGGAACCAGGAAAGGTTGCCCACTGTCCCCATTGCTCTTCAACATCGTAATGGAAGTCTTAGCCATAGCAGTTAGGGAAGAAAAAGCAATCAAGGGTATTCACATAGGATCTGAAGAGATCAAACTCTCACTCTTCGCAGATGACATGATCATATATCTGGAAAACAACAGGGACTCTTCTACAAAACTCCCAGAAGTGATCAAGGAATACAGCAGCATCTCAGGTTACAAAATCAACACCCATAAGTCAGTAGCCTTTATATATACCAACAATAATCAAGCTGAAAAGATAGTCAAGAACTCTATTTCTTTCACAGCAGTGCCAAGAAGATGAACTATCTCAGAGTTTACCTAACAAAGGATGTGAAAGATCTTAATAAAGAGAACTATGAAACTCTAAGAAAAGAAATAGCTGAAAATACTAACAAATGGAAAAACATACCTTGCTCATGGCTGGGAAGAATTAATATTGTTAAAATGTCTATACTACCTAAAGCAATATATAATTTCATGCAATCCCTATTAAAGTTCCATTGTCATACTTTAAAGATCTTGAAAAAATAATACTGCATTTCATATGGAATCAGAAAAAACCTCGAATAGCCAAGACAATACTCAAAAAAAAAAAAAAAACACAAAGCAGGGGGTATCATGCTACCAGACATCAGACTATATTATAAATCAATAGTGATCAAAACAGCATGGTACTGGCACAAAAACAGAGAGGTAGATATATGAAACAGAATAGAGATCCAAGAGCTGAACCCAGCTACTTACCACTATATGATCTTTAACAAGCCAATTAAAAACATTGAATGGGGAAAAGATTCCCTATTCAATAAATGATGCTCTACAAACTGGCTAGTGACATGCAGAAAACTGAAACTGGACCCACACCTGTCACCACTAACTAAGATAGATTCTCACTGGATTAAAGACTTAAATTTAAGACATGAAACTATAAAAAACATTAGAAGAAAGTGTAGGGAAAACTCTTGAAGAAATAGGCCTGGGGGGAAATTTTATGAGGAGGACCCCCGGGCAATTGAAGCAACATCAAAAATATACTATTGGGACATCCTCAAATTAAAAAGCTTCTGCACAGCCAAAAACACAATAAGAAAAGTAAGTAGACAATCCTCTGAATGGGAAAAGATATTTGTTGGTTATGCTTCCGACCAAGGTCTTATAACCAGAATCCAAAGACAACTCAAGTGTAGTAGCAAGAAGAAAACAAGGGATCCCATCCCAGGATGCGCAAGAAACTTAAAGAGAAACTTCTCTGAAAAAGACAGATGCATGGCCTACAGACATACGAAAAAATGCTCACCATCCTTAATCAGCAGAGAAATGCAAATCAAAACCACTCTGAGATATCATCTAACACCTGTTAAATTATCCCATATCATAAATCCCAAAATCACAGATGCTGGTGGGATTGTGGAGAAATGGGAACACTACTACACTGCTCGTGGGAATGCAAACTAATATGTCCCTTTTGGAAAACCATATGGAGAACACTCAGAGATCTAAATATAGATCTACCATTTGATCCTGCAATTCCTCTGTTAGGTATATACTGAGAAGAGCATAAATCACACTTTAATACAGATATCTATACCAGAATGTTCATTGCAGCTCAATTCACAATCACTAGATCATGGAAGAAGCCCAAATGCCCATCGACCCATGAATGGATCAATAAATTGTGGTATATGTACACCATGGAGTACTATACAGCCACAAAGAAAGATGGAGACCTTGCTTCCTTCATTTTTATATGGATGGAGCTGGAAAATGTCCTCCTTAGCAAAGTGTCTCAAGAATGGAAGAGAAAGTATCCAATGTACTCAACACTATTATGAAACTAATTGTTAGCTATCTTAGGAAAGCTACAATCCAAATGGAGCCCTAGACTATGGGGAATGGGGAGGGAGGAAGAGAGGGGGAAGGATGGGTGAAGAGAATGATATTGTGGGGATAATTCCTATGATTTATCCTATTAGGGTACATGTAAATTTGTCTAAAGGTGGAATATAAATGTCTTAACACAACAATTATGAGATAGACATGATGGCTATGTTATTTAATTGGATGACAGTTTTCCAAACTGCATATGGAAGCAACACACTGTATCCTATAATAGAATTAATGTACACAATTATGATCCAATAAAAAATAAATTAAAAAAATACAATCCTTAAAGTCTACAATTAGTATATGAATTCCTTTAGGAATTAATGAAGGATTAGGAATCCCTGGATGAATGGGTCTCATAGGTTGAATTATACAATTTAATTTTCTTAAATCTGTTAACATTCACCATTTTCCTGATATCTTTGTAAGCACAAAAATAGGGGACTTCCATGCACTGATAGATGGTTTAATGTAACCTAATTTCAGTTCTTCAGTAACTAGTGAATGGAGCACTTCTAATTTTTCTCTGGGAAGGGGCCACTGTTCAACCTATATGAGTTTATTATACTTAAGAAATAGGGTGAGGCACTTGGCATTGGCCTCTAGGGGAAATGCTCTGGGGAATAGGAAAACCTAGATCTGTCCCATCTTTGCTGATTCTCACATCTTCCCCTCATTCAGGTGGAGCAGGTTGGGAAGAATCATATCCCATATCAAATATCATGTTTTTAGCAGAAGGAGGCATGGTAGGTACTGTTAACATAGCTCCCCATTGCTGTACAATATCTCTGCCCCATAAAGTGATAGCAATAGGAGTGATATAAGGTTTATTTTGGCTGGCTTGCCATTAGACTTTTTACAAGATAAAGTTTCTGTACTTTGATCAATATTAGACATTGTTCCAAATCCCACAACAATGGCTAGGATGCATGGTCTAGTCCAGGTGGGAAGCCAAGGGAATAACACAATGATTGCAACATCAACACCACTGTCTACAAGTCCTTCTAATTTAGTGCCATCTTGGAAAGTAATCTGATATCGTGGTCAAGAATTATTCAAAGCATGCCAGAAAACATGAGTTCCAGTACCCTCAAAACCTTCATGTCTTTGAACTGGGGCAGCCTTGCCCTTGTAATTGGGAAAAAGTAATAATTGTGCAATATGCTGTCTTACTGATAACATGATTGGTTGAGCTACAGAAACCAAGATGAAAATTTCACCATTGTAATGTTCATCCATTAAATCTATATGTATATACAATCCTGTAATAGTGTAACTGCCTCTTCCTTTTATTAATCCAACTGAATCCATAGAAATTGTACCATAAAGTTCTGAAGCTAAAGTATATGGGACATCACAATTGGTCAAAGTAACATTTTCAATAACAGGCAAATGCAATGCAGTGCTATCATAAGTAGAATGAAACAAATCTGAAACTAAAGTTTTAGTAACAGGTTGATCAGGTGGTGAAGCAAGCACAAAAGACTGCTAAATCAGGGGTGGCCCCCATGAGTTATTATTTAAAAGCTCTGGGTGTTGGGAGTTGCCTGAATCTGGGAATGTGTCACCCATGTGCTGACTAGATGTACTTGAATTGTCGAGTTTTTGTTGTCCCAGTCTTTGGTCTGGACCGTCTGAGATTTATTGACTCCGTTGGTGGAAGAATATTACCATCCTTATTCTTAATAGATATACATCCATTATTCCAATGCTTTCCCTTGTTGGACTTCCTGCAAACTGCAGGATGCAAAGAAGTGTCACACTTTTTCACCTCTCTGCCTTTACATTCTGAATGTGATAGCATTTAGGATTATTAGTTTTTGAAATGGCAGCTATAGGAGCATCAATTTGATCTCCAATTAATGCAGCCTGTAAGGAACTACACCTTTTATTTCTACAGGTTCTAAGAAATTTATTAATGGGTACATGTTCTTCATTTCAAAACCCTGTAATATGCAGTGACAATCATCTATAACATTCTAATGTGCAAGAGAAAAAAAAGCATATCTTGTATTTCTGTGCCTGGAATGGCCCACCGAATGGCAGCAAGGAGTCCCACAAGAAATTCAGCATATGGTTCACTTGGTCCCTATATTAATTTGGTAAAGAATTGTATGACACCTGAAATTGTCCCATGAAACCCTTTGTTCAGTGATGCAGAGAAAATACTGTTGGACAAAATGATTGGAATGAAAAGAAGGGCTGAGGCTCTGGGCACACAGATGACACCCATGTTTACTTAGCTCCTATAAACTTACATAAAAAAACATTAAAAATAGCAACAAAAACAAAAAGCAAAACAAGTAAGATGTTAAAACTGTCATTAAAAACTCCAAATCAGCACGAAATAACTGCTGAGCACAAGCACAGTTAAAAAAGGCATTTTTACTTCAGACTTAACCGCAAAAGTGCCAGGATGTATATTCCTGTTTACCCATTTCCTTTAAGCTAAAACTGAATCTTTGGGGGTAAGTGTGGAGTTGATACAGGATACAGCAGCTCACTGCCTCAGCAAGTGTTATCTCTAGCTACAACCTGGGTAAATGCACCAACTGTCTCATCTGTAAACATTTGACTGTCTGCTTTTAGGCAGATCTATACATATTCTCAGAATAAGAAGCTTAGAGTCATGTCCCTCAGAGAGCACTTGAGAATAAATTACCATGTTTAGGTATGTAGGACTTTACCCCTTCATATCCCCCTTTTCTATTTATTGGCCTCAATTGTAGCCATAGCCAAGAAGACTCCAGCATATTGTTCACTGGTCTTCTTTACACTAAATAAATTTTTGATGATCATATATAATGTAAATCCAACAAGGCAAAACAGAAACAGAGAACCAGCAGTAGTGTAAAATATGAATCTTATCTATTGTATTTTAACTGAAAAATACCAACTGAATTACCTTTTAAAATTTTATCTCCATTAATTGGTTGAAATTTTTGTTCAAATGTGCTATGCACTTGATGTTGTATTTCAATAATCTCAGGAATTAAGTTTTCATGATTCTTTATTGAATATACTCCAAGCAAACAAAGTCTCACTATAAAGTACAGGAGTTATACAATAAGAAGAAATATTTTAATCACATTTTAATTTTCTCTACTTTTCTAAACTATAAAATTTAGCAACTACTAATATAACTGTTTGTTCTAAATCAGTCAATTCATTATGTATTTCGGTGTCAGTTTTTTTTTTTTTTTTTTTTTTGAGACAGAGCCTCAAGCTGTCCCCCTGGGCAGAGTGCCATGGCATTACAGCTCACAGCAACCACCAACTCCTGGGCTCAAGCGAGTCTCTTGCCTCCACCTCCCAAGTAGCTGGGACCATAGGCATCCACCACAACGCCCTTTTGGTTGCAGCCGTCATTGTTGTTTGGCGGGTCCTGGCTGGGGATTCGAACACACCACCTTAGGTGTACGTGGCTGGCACTTTAGCCGGTTGAGCTATAGGTGCTGAGCCCAGTGTCAGTTTTTTTAAAAACACCTAAAATCTTTCAGAATTTCTATGCCATTGAATTACAAAATTTTCAGGCTTAAAATATTCAGAGAGGGCTATTACACTAGCTGCTGCAGAAGCAGTAACAGCTATGATCCCCAAAATTACTGCTATCAGGAAACTGATAAATCTCTTCATCCTCTTTGTCAACGTCTGGGCAACATTTGCTAAGATGGAAATGGCAGGAGACTCCTCCAATGGCCTCATCATTTTCACAGGCAGCCAAATGCCAATTCTGGCCTGGAGTAAATAATCAGGCTGTGATGGATACCCATTAATGCAAGGAGTAGATAGTGTAAAACCACATTCTTTCCAAACTAATTCTTTTGAGCAATAATAAATTATAACACTTGCTTTTCTTATATGTTCCAGATAACTGTAACAAGACCCTGATTTCTCTTCAATTTTTGCCAAAGGTTTCCAATTTATAATAGAGCCAAATTTAGTTTGCCTTAAAATATATAAATAAGAGCCTCGACATTTTTACAAATGAATCCAATTTCTTGTATCTATGAATAATATAGCATACAATGAGGCAAAGAAGGCAATGAAGCATGTTGGATTGAATGTAATTTTGTAAAAGTCATAGTTGACAATAAATACATAACATGATTAGTAGAATTATTTCTAAAACTAACCTATTATTGTGGAACAAAAAATAAACAGAGTGGTTCAAGACCTAGACATATAGGTCTTGTTACTCCAATAAAATAATTAGAAGAAAAGTTCCTATTTCTCCTCGTTTAAAATGACCTCTGTTGTCATAGGGTCCAGCAAGCCATGTGCTTTCATTTCCATAGATAGAGACTGATGTCTCAAACCAAGAAACACCTTTAAATGATGTAGGATTAGGACCATAACTCCAATAGATATAATCGTGTTGTGCACTTACCTGTGTATTAAGTATGGCTAACATTGCAAGGAACAAAGCTTAAGACGTCACCTGCTGACAGCTAAACATCATCATGGTTATTGCTTCCTGCCATACTTGGAAGATTCCTCTCCATCTTATCTGAGAAGGTTGGCTCTGGTTCCTCTGGAGTCTCCAAGTGATTTAGGGGATGACTGGATCCCTTTGCTCCTCTAACAAGAGGGAGGACATCCTCTTGGTTAGATTCCAGGCTCTCCACCTCTGAGCTCGCTGGCATATGTGTGACATCATGCCGGAATTTAATATGTTTATCTGAGAGCCAGAATTCATTATTTCCTGTGGAAAAAAAGAGCATACCCTCTTCCCCAACATAGTAGTACAGCTGGATACCATTCATTTTCATGCCATCCTTGTAATATGCAGGCTGATTAATAGGAGGTTTCTGCATAAACACCCATAATTTTTCTGCAGGTGTCTTTCCTTCCAAATCCAAATTCAAAACATTTAAAGTAAATAAAGCTGAATGTATTTTATCATGGGATGTGACATTATATCCTATTTCTCTTTTTTGTTTAATAAGCATATCTTTTAAAGTTCTATTTTTTCTTTCAATTATAGCTTGTCCAGTACTATTTCCAGAAATTCCAGTTATATGCTTGATCTGATGTGTTTTAAAAATTCTTGACATTTGTGAGAAATATATGCAGATCTATTATCAGTTTTTATTGTTTGTAGAATTCCCATAACAGCAAAAGCTTCTAAAGAATGAGTTATAACATCATCAACCCTTTCAGAAGTTAATGGTGTTGCCCATGAAAAAGGAGAATAAGTATCAAAAGAAGGATGAATGTATTTAGTTTTGCCAAAATTCTGCAAATTGCATAACATCTATTTGCCAAATTTCAATATCCTTGACTCCTCTTAGATTTGTTCCTGCTGGTGAAGAGGGGTGGATATGAGCTGGGAAGTTGGGCAAGATTTCATTATCTCCTTAGCTTCTCTTCATGTAGTTTCAAATATTTATCATAGAGAAGCAGCATTACTGTGATGGAGAGAATGTTCATTTTTTGCTCTCTGTACAGATCCTGTAAGAGCATTGATTTTCTCATTTCCATTAGATATGGGGCCTGGTAAGTTGGAATGGGCCCTAATGTAGGTTATAAATAAAGATAATTTATGGGTTTTAATTAATTTTTGTAGTAAATTAAACAACTGGAATTCTGAACCATCATCAGATAACGTAGTAGTTTCTATATTTTGAACTACATAAGTACAATAAATTGAATATATGAAGACATCTATTGTCTTTTCAGAAAAATCTTCTATTCCCAAAGTAAGAGCAAATAGTTCAGCCTTTTGAACAGATTTAAACAGATTTAAACAGTCTTTTGAACAGATTAACTTTATGAATATTGCCACAAATATAACCAGCTCTTACATCTTTATTAGCATCAGTAAAACAACTAAGAGTTCCTTTCAAATGTTTACAAACTACTGTATTAGTTAGAATCCAAGTAGTTGTTTTGAGAAATTGCAGTCTTTCATCAGAAGGGTAATGATTATTTACCTCTCCCAAAAAATCTCTTAAAGCTATTTGCCAATCCTGTGACATGGTAAAAGAGTCAGTAATCTGTTTATTAGTCAGGGGGACCATAATTCTATCTGGGTCACACCTTACCATCTGTAGAAGACGGTATCTTCCTTGAATGATGATGTGTGCTAGTTTTTCAATGTATGTCTGAAGCTTTTTAACAACCTTATGAGGTAAAAAACACCATTCAATGAAATTCTTATTTTGGGTAATAAGTCCTGTGGGAGAATGTTTAGGTGGAAAAACATATAAAATAAAATACTGGTGTCAACTATTCAGTTTAAGTGAGCTTCCTGAATATGTTTTTATAACCATTTAAGCTCTTCTTCTTCTTCTGGTGTCAAAGTTCTAGGGCTATCCAAGTCAGTATCTCCTTCTAAAATAGAAAACAAATGACTTAAGGAATAAGTTGGAATACTCAATGAGGGGTACACCCAATTAATAGCTCCTAATAATTTTGAAAATCAGTAATTGTTTTTAAAGAATCTTGTCTAATTTGTACTTCTGAGGGATGATTTTATGGGCAGTGACTTTGTATTCTAGATATTTCCATGGATTCTCTCTTTGATTTTTTTCAGGAGATACATTGTGTGGCGTGAACTGTGGAATGAAATTCCACAGCTGTAAGCTCCTTCACAAGCTATATGCTCTCTTTAAGCTCCAGAGGCAGGTGGACAGACTTCTGTGGAAGGCAACTCTGTTGATGACCCGCTATCCCTGGTCAGCATGGAGCAGGGCCTGGGGATTAGGAAATAAAAAATCATCTCCAGTGACTCTGGCCATGTGGCTGTTAAGCCTGCAAAGAAAGGGTTAAAAACCTTTCTGCAGAGACACAGCCTAGGCATTGATAAGTGAACTCTTATCGTAAAAACTACGTAGGCCTCCAGGTTGACAGAGACAGAAGCCATAAATCTGCTTTCTATAATGAGTGTATAGTGTAACTTCAAGGTTTTACTCCCCTCTTAGTAATCTCAAGTCTTTGACAAACTCCCTTTTGCAGCTGTCTCTAGGTTTCAAACTTTGTGTCTTTTTGAAGGTTGAACTAACTTTAGAAAATAGTATGAATGCTTTGCTTGTTAATCAATAGTGTGTACGTGACCAGCCAACTATAAAAGGTAGTCTTGAACAATAAAGCTTTGCTACTTCCACTAGAGAGGTAGTTTCTCTCCTTCACTATAATAATTCCAGATGCGAGACTGCACCTGTAGTGACGCTGTCTGTCTCTCGTGAAACCCCAACACAAACACCCATAAGGCTACAACCAAAGCCCTTCCCCTCTCTCCATCTGGCCTCACATGTCACTGAAATGAGGACCACAATGTTAAGTAGTTGGAGGGCTCAGTGACTGTCCAGTTAAAAGGTTGTTGTCCTTCCAAGCTTTGCCTCTCACTACCTCTGTGCCTCAGGCAAGTCTCTTTACATCTCTGAACTTCAGTTTCTTCACCCAGTGCCTACAGGGAAGCAGGTGTCACCTTCCTTGGGAAGCTCTCCCTTCCCCCTACTCCCACACTATGCCAAGCTAGGTCACCCCAGCTCTTTGCACATCTCCAGGCAGGGTCCTGACTACATCCCACCCTTAGAGCTGAATTATCTTTCTTTTTCACTGGACTGGGCTCCAGAAGATCTCACTGTAGTCTTCCCAACACTGGCCCAGAGAATGGCATGAAATAGTTGGGAGAAAATACAAGTCAAGAACAGGAGCTCTAGGGAGAGAAGAGGGAGGAAGGAGAATGAGGAGTCATGGTGTATTGCATACCACTTGGGTGTAGGACACAATTATAAGAGGGACTTTATCTAACAAATGTAATAAGCGTATCCTAATTCTTTTTATCCTCAATGAATCCCAACAATAATAAAATTAAAAAAAAAAAAAAACAAGAGGCTCAGTGCCTGTAGCTCAGTGGCTAGGGCACCAGCCACATACGCCAGAGCTGGCAAGTTTGAACCTAGCCCGGGCCTGCCAAACAACAACAACTACAACCAAAAAATAGCTGGGCATTGTGGTAGGTCCCTGTAGTCCCAGCTACCTGGGAGGCTGAGGCAAGAGAATCACTTGAGCCCAAGAGTCTGAGGTTGCTGAGAGCTGTGATGCTACAGCACTCTACCCAGAACAACATAGTGAGACTTTGTCTCAAAAAAAACAGGGGCTCTGGGTTCAGACCTGGGTTCAAATCCTGGCTCTGGTATGTCTAAGCTGTGTGACCTTGGACAAGAGCCTTCCCCCACTGTGCCTCAGTAATAAGTGGGGTAGCAATAGAACCTAACCTCCACCCCAACACAGGAAACTATAAGGTGTGACAATGCTTAGCAACAGTGCCTGAAACATAGTAAGTCCTCAATCAATGTTAGCAAACTGACTCTCATCATATATGCTTTCAGGTCTTCCCTACCTCCCCTCTGCCTTCCACTGCATTTTGAGAGTCCCCAGGGCATGGTGGAAGCTGGGGAAGCTGTGCTGGGCATCCTGCCATCATGGACTTCAGAACAAAGCCTTGTCTCAGCCCCAGCTGCCAGGGTACCCCTCCCTCCCACACAGGCCCCCCCCCCCATGGCCCTTGGATTGTCATTCCAGAGGGCCAGGGCAAACAAGGTCTCTTCTTGCTCCCCACTCTGCACTCAAATCAGTTCAGGAATGTGGGATCCTTCATTATTACACTGTTCCTGCTCAGTTGTAAACACTTCCTGGAAATTGCACAAAATATTTAACTGAAGGCCACTTAATGGAAAGCCATGGAAGGTTTTGAACAGGAAAGAGCTATCATCTTCAATAAACATTTCTCAAAAAGTAGACCTTCTGTTTAGTGTGGACGCTATGTGGAGGAATAATTGGTAGGGCTAGAGATAGCATTACCAAAAGCTCAGCACTTGTCTATGAGACCACATCAGAAGAATGAGGACAAGTGGTTGAGGAGAAGGAAAGAGAAATTTATTACTTTGCCAGCAAAGGAAGAAAATGTAAGCCTGGCTCTGTACCTGTAGCACAGTGGTTACAGTGCAAGCCACATACACCAAGGGTGGTAGGGCCAGCTAAACAACTGCAACAACAACAACAAAAATAGCCAGGCATTGTGGCAGGTGCTTGTAGTCCCAGCTACTTGGGAGGCTGAGGCAAGAGAATTGTGTAAGCCCAAGAGTTTGAGGTTGCTGTGAGCTGTGACACCACAATACTCTATGGAGGGCAACATAGTGAGACTCTTGTCTCAAAAAAAAAAAAAAAAAAAGAGAGAAAGAAAAGAAAGAAGGAAAATGTCAGCCTATCATCTCAAAGTACCAAATTCCAAATTCTTAAGGCAGAAATACAGAGCTTTTTTTTTTTTTTGAGACAGAGCCTCAAGCTATCCCCCTGGGTAGAGTTCCATGGCATCACAGCTCACAGCAACCTCCAACTTCTGGGCTCAATTGAGTCTCCTGCCTCAGCCTCCCAAGTAGCTGGGACCATAGGTGCCCCACCACAATGCCCGGCTATTTTTTGGTTGCAGCCATCATTGTTGTTTGGTGGGCCCAGGCTGGATTCGAACCCGCCACCTTAGGTGTATGTAGCTGTTGCCTTAGCCACTTGAGCCACAGGCACCGAGCCGAAATACAGAGCTTTTAAAAGAAGGGCCCTAAGTTCTAGACTGTTGTTTCAACTACAGTTAATGATTTTAATTGTCCCATCTCTGCCTCCCATCTCCACAAAAGATTAAGCTGTGACCTCCACCCACCTGTCCTTTAGCCACGAGGGCATCCCAACAGTTCAGCTGAGACATCTCTTGCTGCACAAAGAACAAAAGACATTCCCCTGCCCCTCCTGACCACCACTGAAGCAGAGATGCAGGTCTGTTTCCAAAAAGGGTGGAGGAAGTTTTAAAGGAACAGAAAACATTTTGCCATTTTTTTCAGGTCATTCTCTCCATTACATATTGTCACTCTCAATTTTATGTTTGCATATCTATAGGAGGCAGGTAGATAAGAGAAGACCTATTGTTGTGGTCCAGATGAGTAAATGATAGTGGGGATAGGGCTGGGTGCAGTTGGCATCAGTTACATTGATTTGGCTTTTTTTTTTTTTTGCAGTTTTTGGCCAGGGCTGGGTTTGAACCTGCCACCTCTGGCATATGGGACCGGTGCCCTACTCTTTTGAGCCACAGGCGCTGCCCAGTTACATTGATTTGGGGTAAAAATTTATCCCAAAACATTGTGCTTAAAGCAACAAATGTGTATGATCTCAGTTTGGGTAGTAGGTCAGGAATCTGGGTGTGGCTTAGTGGGATAGTTCTGGCTTAGAGTTTCTCACCAAATTGTAGTGAAGATGTTGGTTTGAGCTGCAGTCATTTGAAAACATGACTGGGGCTGGAGGATTTACTTTCAAGATTGGTCATTCAGGCTCAGCACCTATAGCTCAACCGGCTAAGGCGCCAGCTACGTACACCTAAGGTGGCGGGTTCGAATCCCCAGCCCGGACCCGCCAAACAACAATGACGGCTGCAACCAAAAAATAGCCAGGCGTTGGGGCGGGCGCCTGTGGTCCCGACTACTTGGGAGGTGGAGGCAGGAGACTCGCTAGAGCCCAGGAGTTGGAGGTTGCTGTGAGCTGTAATGCCACGGCACTCTACCCAGGGGGACAGCTTGAGGCTCTGTCTCAAAAAAAAAAAGATTGGTCATTCACATGGCTGTTGGCTGGAGGCCTCAGTTCCTTGCCATGTAGACTTATCCATAGCACTTCTTGAGTGTCTACATGACATGGTAATTGGCTTCCACCAGAATGAGTGATTCAGAGCAAAGAGCCATGATATCCTGTTCTCAAAGGTCATGCTTTGTCTCTTCTAATATTTTATTGGTTATATAGGTTAAGTTTATTTGGCTTGGGCCCTCCCATATTGACTACACAAGGGCAAGAATACCAAGAAGATATGATCATTGAGGACATCAGTGAGGCAGTGTATATTTGTTGTGTGAGTGATTGAGAATTTGAAGACACAGCCTAGGGCTATGAGGAATTAGTCTGGGAGCTTCCTGCTGGGGTGGGATCTTATCAGCCTCACTTCTACTGTGTTTCCCCCAAAATAAGACACTGTCTTTTATTTATTTTTTCTCAAGAAGACACTCTAGGCCTTATTTTCAGGGGATGTCTTCCTGTCTGAGCTGAAATGCATGGCATGGCTATACAGTGTATAGTCTTATTATCGGAGTAGGGCTTAGGGCGGCTGAGACATCTCTTGCTGCACAAAGAACAAAAGACATCACTAGGTCTTATTATTGGAGTAGGGCTTATATTTAACAAATGCATAGAAATTCTGCTAGAGCTTATTTTGGGGGGCAGGTCTTATTTTCGGGGGAAATACAGTATATCCTGCTTGACCAAGTACCCCATAATCAATCCCTGCTCACAGTAAGCACTTAGCAAATGTTTGCTCAGTGAGGGCAAGAGGAACTGCTTTTTCTGCATCCCACTGAAGATAGGACGAAGCCTGGCTTTCTTGCCCAGGTATTTGAAGCCTGGATGCTCTGATATCTCTCCAAGCCCACTCCACTGCCATGACCTTCAGCTATATGGGGCCATCCTGTTTACTATGCCTTTTATACTGTTCTGACTGCCACGACCCTCGTATGGCCTCTCCTCCCTCCTAAGCACTACCAGCATGTCCAGCTAGGCAGATTTATGACTAAGCAATACCTACTGCCTAAGCTGGGGATTTCTTTTTATGTGTAAACTTTCTTTGGAGGAGGAACCCTTGTCCATGATATTATGCTAGAGCCCAATATCAATTAGGCCAAAGCAAAACTATGCTAGATGAAAGAGGGCAGGGCATGTGGTCTCTTCACCCCTGAGGTTTTCACCAGATTTCCCAGGAAGCCCATTTGAATACCACAGATCTTCTCCTTTTTTTTTTGAGACAGAGTTTCACTATGTCACCCTTGGCAGAGTGCCGTGGCATCACAGCTCACAGCAACCTTCAACTCTTGGGATTAAGCAATTCTCTTGCCTCAGCCTCCCAAGTAGCTGGGACTATAGACGTCTACCACAATGCCCAGCTATTTTTTTGTTGCAGTTGTCTAGCTGACCTGGGCTGGGTTCAGACCTGCCACCCTTGGTGTATATGGCTAGTGCTGTAACCACTGTGCTACGGGCACCCAGCCCACAGATCTTTAATCATCATTATTCCATATAAGGAAACTGAAGCCCCAAAAGAAGGAAGAACCAAGATGATTTTGTGTAAGGAGGAAGAGGCAGGTTTAGGACTTCATCTAAAGGACTTCTTCTTGGCATTCTGCTATTTTCCTCTTCCTACTCTGCAGTGAAGAACACAGTGTGCAAAGTTACAGGGGGGGGTCTGGCCCAGAGTTTTAGGGAGTGTTTGTCATGAGAAACCACCAGCCTGGCCTCACCTGCTCAGTCAATGAAACATTCTTTTTTTTTGGCGGGGGGGAAGTCATTACAAAAAAAATGACTTTTTTTTTTTTGTAGAGACAGAGTCTTACTTTATTACCCTCAGTAGAGTGCTGTGGTGTCACACAGTTCACAGCAGCCTCCAACTCCTGGCTTAGGCGATTCTCTTGCCTCAGCCTCCCAAGTATCTGGGACTACAGGCACTCACCACAACGCCCAGCTATTTTTTTGCTGCAATTTTCCTGAGGTTGGGTTTGAACCCACTACCCTTGGTATGTGGGTCTGGCACCCTACCCACTGAGCCACAGGTGTTGCCCTCATTACAAATATTTTGCCAAGGCAAAGTCTACAAAAATCTGTGACAAGAGGTTTTTCTATGTGTTTCAAGTTTCCTCCTTTTGTGTGTGTCTTTGCCCTCTGAGAAGTGGGTAGGATGGTGTTTGAGTCCAGGTCCTCTGAGAAGCAGACACCAAGATGGGATTCAAAGTGCAAGTATTTTATAAGGCTGCAGGCCCCAACCTCCAGGCCACAGACTGGTACTGGTCCACAGCCTATCAGGAAGCAGGCCACACAGCAAGAGGTAAGTGGTGGGTGAGTGAACAAAGCTTCATCGGTATTTACAGCTAATCCCCCATCGTTTGCCTCACCACCTGAGCTCCACCTGCTGTCAGACCCCTCTCCTCCTGCTCTGTCTATGGAAAAAATTATCTTCCAGGAAACCAGTCCCTCATGCTAAAAAGGTTGGGGACTGCTGTATGAGGGTAAATATTTGTGAGATAAACTGAGAAGGAAACTGGGGAAGGCCAGGAGAATTATCAGACTAGGATACAAGTCTGATGCTAAGTGGAGGAAATAGGGAAGCAAGGTTGGGTGGAACCTATTTCTGATCACCCTGCAGGCTCAGGAAAGCTTAACAAGGCCATTGGGAGTTCTTAAGCCAAGGAAACCAGTCAGAAGAGTCCTCTGTCTCCTAGAAATGGGTCTGCCTTAGTATCCCTGCACCACTCAGAAACTGGCTGGAAAAAGTCTGCAGGAAGTCTGCTCTCAGCATAAACATGACGGTGGATTTCAGAGTGCCACATGTAGGGCCCTTCTTTAATTTTGCTTTCTGTAATTTGAGGTCTGTGGGGTGCATTCTTTTGGCCACCTAGGATAACACGGTGGTTCCCATTTTATAGAGCAGGCTGAATTCCAGAAAAGTTTTGGGGGCTGCTTAAAATCAAAGCCAAGTGGTGGAAGTCAGGATGAGAATCCACAGCTCTCAACTCTGATCCCAAAGCTCCTTCCTAGGTGATGTATATGACTATGAATCCTGAACTTTTTACTGGACACAGAGAGACAGAACTCCAAGAGAAGCCCGGTCTTTCTGGTCTGAGGAGTAGAAGGGAGAGCCCCTAGAAGGCAGAGAGTGAGGGAAATCTCTTATTTTTCTTATCTTTCTGGCCCTAACCCAAGGCAGGCCGTATACTAAACTTGAAACTCAGATGCTGCTGTAGTGGCAGTGGCAGCAGGAAAGCACCTAAAACTTCTGACAGCAAGGAATCCTTTTCTCTGACCAAAGGAACTGTGGTCTGAAAAGTAGGGGAGGGAAATCCACATTCTTTGCCTTTTGTCTTTCTTCACATTGTCACTTGGCCCCCAAACAAATCCAGTCATAGAGCAGGGAGACTAAAGTCCCTGATTTCTAGCTAGAGGACTGGGGAAAGGGTGTGTGTGTGTGTGTGTGTGTCTTGAAAACTAGAGAGGGTGAGGGAGATGATGGACAGGAGAGAACTTGTAAAATGGATCCCATAAAGCTATGTATGAAGTCATAGGCTCCCAAGCATGGATCTGATCCTAAACAGTACTCAAAAGACTTTGAAAACTATTAGACAGAAAAACTAGGTTTCAGACTGGCCACTGGTTGGCACAAGCTTAGGACAGATCTGACTTACACAGCAAAGGCTTTGAAAACTGAACTCCTGTTGGAACTACAGCCTACTGGAGAGGTAAATCAGAACTGAAACTAAATGGGTCAACTGTCTCCTAAAACAAAACCCAACATTTTCCATAGAATTCAAACAAGACCTAGAGTCGAGTCTCATAAGGCATATTCAAAACTTATAGGGTACAATCCAAAGTTACTATACATACAAAAAAAACATGAAAGTCTGAACCCTGAGATAACACAGATACTGGAATTATCAGAAAAACTTTAGAAATGAAAGACAGAACGTCTTAGCAGAGAAATAGAAGGCAGAAAAACAATAGAAATTTTAGGACTAAGAAAATACAATAATCAAAATTTGAAAAAACACTGCATTTCATAGCAGAATGGAGATAAGAAGAGTCAGTGAACTTGAAGACAGATCAGTAGAAATTATTTGTGGTAGCCAAGAGCTATGCGTGCTTATAATCCCACCCCGCTACTCTGGAGGCTGAATCACAAGGATCACATAAAGCCAGGCACTTGAGACCAGCCTGGGCAACATAGTAAGATTTCATTTCTTTAAAAAAAAAAAAAAAAATCACCAGCATGTTTTTTCTACTTTTTTTTTTTTTTTTTTTGAGACCAGGTCTTACCCTACCCTCAGGCTAGAGTGAAGTGATAGAATCAGCTCACTGTAACCCCAAATTAGTGGGGTCAATTGACCCTCCCACTTTAGCCTCTAGGGTAGCTAAGAGGACAAATATGTGCCACGCTGGTTGGGTAATTTTTTGCCTTTTTTTAGAGATTGGGTTTTCATAATGTTGCCCAGGATGGTCTGGAACTCCTGGCCTCAAGTGATCCTCCCACATCAGCCTCCCTAAGTGCTGGGATTATAGGCATGGGCCACTACACTCAGCCTCCAACATGGGTTTTTAAAAATATGAAGTAATAAAAAATGATCTGTGTAGGTACAATGCCCACCCCTGCCAAAGATGTTCCTGCCCTAATCCCTGGAAAATCTGAATGTCATTTTACATGTATGACAAAAGGGACATGATATAATTGAGGGTTTTAAGATTTGATTATCCTGGATTATTGGGTAGGTTCAATCTCATCACACTACTCCTTAAAAGCAGTGAGTTTTCCTTTGGATGGATTTGGAGAGATGCAGCAGAAGGAAATGCTAAGAGGTATTTAAAGAGTAAGAGGGACTCAATGTACCATTTCTGGAGGGGCCACATGGAAAACATAAGAAGGAATGTGGGCAGCTTCTAGTCCTCAGCTGACAGTAAGGAAATGGCTCCTATGTCCTACAATTGCAAATAACTGAATACAGCCAAGAACCCACATGAGCTTGGAAGCACATTCTTCTCCAGAGGCTGCAGAGAAAAATGCACTTGGTTTTGGCCTTATGAAACAGCTTGATTTTGACCTTGTGAGACTCTAAGCAGATGACTCAGTCAAGTCTAATCAGACTTCTGACTATGAAAACTATGAGATAACAAATAAGTACTGTTCTAAGCCACTAAGTTTGTGGTATTTTTTTATAGCAAGAGAAAATTAATACATTATCCAATATGAACAGGAGATAGAAAAAAATATTAAAACCCGCTGTCTGTCCAGGAAATAATACCAGTTAAAATAACCTTTAGGAATGAAGACAAAGTAAAGAAATTCTTCAAATAAAGGAAAGCTGAGATTATTCATTGCCAGCAGATGTCCTCTAAGAAAATATTAAAGGAAGTTCATCAGGCTCAGCGCCCATAGCTCAGTGACTAGGGTGCCAGCCACATACAGGGTGGTGGGTTCAAGCCCAGCCTGGGCCTGCTAAACAACAATGACAACTGCAACCAAAAAATAGCTGGGTGTTGTGGCGGGCATCTGTAGTCCCAGCGACTCGGAAGGCTGAGGCAAGAGAATCGCTTAAGCCCAAGAGTTTGAAGTTGCTGTGACGCCATGGCACTCTACTGAGGGGCAACATAGTGAGACTGTCTCAAAAGAAAAAAAAAGAAGGGTGGTGCCTGTGGCTCAGTGGGTAGGGCACCGGCCCCACATACTGAGGGTGGCAGGTTCAAACCCGGCCCCAGCCAAACTGCAACCAAAAAATAGCCGGGTGTTGTGGCAGGCGCCCATAGTCCCAGCTGCTCAGGAGGCTGAGGCAAGAGAATTATCTAAGCCCAGAAGTTGGAGGTAGCTGTGAGCTGGGTGATGCCACGGCACTCTACTGAGGATGATAAAGTGAGACTGTCTCTACAAAAAAAAAAAAAAAAAGTTCATCAGAGAGAAGAGAAACGAATGATACTAAAGGGAAACTTAGAATTTAAAGAATAAAGGGACTGGGCTTGGTGGGTCATGCCTCTTATCCCCACATTTTGGGAGGCTGACATGAGAAGACTGCGTAAGCCCAGGAATGAAAGACAAACCTGAGGTAACATGGTGAGACTCTGTCTCTACAAAAAATTTAAGAAAAAAATTAGCTTGGCATGATGGTTGCATGCACCTATGGTCCCAACTACTCCAAAGGCTGAGGTGGCAAGATCCCTTGAGCATAGGAGTTCAAAGCTGTAGTGAGCTGCCATTGCACCCCAGCCTGGGTGACAGAATGAGAGCCTATCTTTAAAAAAATATTAAATAATATTGGGAGGCTGAGGCAAGAGAATCGCTTAAGCTCAGGAGTTGGAGGTTTCTGTGAGCTGTGACGCCATGTCACTCTACCAAGGGTGATAAAGTAAGACTCTGTTTCTTTTTTCTTTCTGAGAAAGAGCCTCAAGCTGTCCCCCTGGGGTAGAGTGCCCTGGCATCACAGCTCACAGCAACCTCCAACTCCTAGGCTCAAGTGAGTCTCCTGCCTCAGCCTCCCAAGTAGCTGGGACCACAGGCGCCCGGCACAATGCCTGGTGATTTTTTGGTTGCAGCCGTCATTGTTGTTTGGTGGGCCCGGCTGGATTCGAACCCACCACCTTAGGTGTATGTGGCTGGCGCCTTAGCCACTTGAACTACAGGCACCGAGCCAAAACTCTGTTTCTAAAACAAACAAATAAAAAATATATATATATATAGAATAATAAAGGAAGAACAATACAAATAGCAAATGTTTTCCGTTAAAGTTATTTAATATATGTGTGAAGGTTAAAAGCAAAAATTACTAACACTGGTAGTGTTTTAACGCTGGTAGGATTTTCAGTATATGTAGATGTACTACTTACCACAAATACAACATAAAGTAGGGAAGGATAAAGAGACCTAAATTGTGGTAAGGTTTTTACATTCCAGTTTAAGTAGTAAAATATTAAGTCTAAGTAGTTTATAAACCAAATATATAAATTTAAATGTAATACTTTAAAATATAGTCAATAATCCAAAAGAAGGCAGGAATGGAGAAATACAGAAATGAAAAACAGAAAAGATAAGCAGAAAATAAATGATGAGATGGCAGATCTAAATCCAATAATCATTAATTATGGTCTAAACAAACCAATTAAAAGAGATTGTCAGATTTGCTATATTAAAAATGACTCAGCTATATGCTATCTATAAGAAACCCACATTCAGGCTCGGTGCCTGTGGCTCAAGCGGCGAAGGCGCCAGCCACATACACCTAAGGTGGCGGGTTCGAATCCCCAGCCCGGGCCCACCAAACAACAATGATGGCTGCAACCAAAAAATGGCCAGGCATTGTGGTGGGCGCCTGTAGTCCCAGCTACTTGGGAGGCTGAGGCAGGAG